>JBCEWB010911204.1:0-15616 GCA_039654565.1 Peronia peronii
ATCTATCTATCTATCTATCTATCTATCTATCTATCTATCTATCTATCTATCTATCTATCTGTCTGTCTGTCTATCTACATACGGCTAAACACACTAATACACATATAAACATACAGATGCACAAACATAAGCACGCTTTTTATATGCACATACACACAAATACATACGCGAACCTCTATCACAGAAACCTCATAGATTTAGTGTCTACGTTGATCATTTATTTACTTGCAAAGTTTTGGCAAATTTTCGGGATTTTTGCATGCAACGTTGAGCTTTTTGAAATTCATTTTTTGTAATTTTCCCCGGGACCGATTCAGAAAAACCAAGGTGGTCTCTCCGGAGGATGGCTTTGAGTTCCTAGAGATGTCTGAACTTGACATTATAATGACATCAGTGATCTTAAGGTCCTCCGTATAAAGAGCCACTTCAGTGTGTCTTCTCTCCCGTGAAACATCCTCCCACTCATCATCGGAAGACAATTTCAAGGTAATATTCCTGTCAGGGCAACGAATGTCATTAACTTGTGGCCCTCCTTTTCCACATACAGGTCTAACATTTTTATATGGTCCATGTTAGGAAATGTCTTTGAAAATAGCATGGTTTAGACATTTCTCTCAAAGGTTTAGGGTGACCCCTGGCTCTGTCGAAGATAATGATGTAGTCGGCAAGCACGTTGATAAGGACACCTTTAGATGCCCTTTCGATAAGACTATTGCAGAAAGCTATATGAATGTGTCCTTTAACAAGGTATTTGTGCTCCACATTCTTGTTCTTACGAGCACAGAAGTCACTGATGGCATTGGCGAGCACAACATTTTTATTGTGATACACACATTCATCGCTGTAAATGATGATCCTACCAGCTTCTGTTTTCCCTTCCAGATACTCCACTACACACGATGCAAGCTCACTACAAGTTAGTCCTCCTTTTCCTTCCTGCCACAGATAGCACACGACGTCCTTCGATGCCAGGGCATACAAGGTAAAGCTATGGACTGTAATTTTAGTCTGATAATAGATGGCAGATGCCTCAAGAGAGGATGCTAGAAGCACAGATTTCAAGTTCATGCAGATGGCAACAGCCCTTATTTCATCTGCTGAATATTCAAGCGACAGGTTCTTTTTCAGGAAAACGCTCTCTTCTTTAGATCCATGTACTTCCTCCAGGTTTCTTCATCTGTTTCCAACACTGCGAGACATAAAAATCACAGAGGTGTTTTCGAGTATAATGTAAAGTTAATTTTTTTTGTGGAACAGCTCCTTAAATACCGTTACTCCCAAACCCTTCCGGCCAAGTTCTTCACACATTCTCAAGTACTCTCTGTGTAAGTCTCCTAGAGAGAGAACGTGGAGCCCAAAGTAAAGTTTTCCTGAGGTTTTCCGGCAATAGTGAGACGGGAGCTTGAGTAACGTTCCGAAGGACTCCGTCACGAGGAATTGCTTGTCATGAGCTGGAACAGGAGGCTGAACAACTCGTTTCACAGGGCATTTTGAATACGATTCCAAGGAATCCACAGAATTTCGAATGTCCACTCCCCTAATGCAAGGGTATTTGTGAACATTTTCTTACATATCCGAACTCGTTCTCCGCCCTTCTTCAAAAAATATGAAACGAACAGGATCGTCTGGATACCTCCGACATTGTTTTTTTTCTTTTAATATCGGTTTTGTCAACGAAATCGTTGATAAATCCTCCTTTGCTTTCGCATAAAAGGGACCATACATAGTTGAAGAGCGCTTTTCAGTCCTCATCAGTGACAGAACTTCGTGCCTTTCTTTTGCAGGCAAGAGTACATGATTCATGAAACTGTCGTGGAGATTTTTTAATGTCCCGCTCTCCGTCGAAATTAAGTTTTATTTCTCTGCCAATTCTGAGCGCCTTTCTTCCTAAATTTTGACGTTAAAACAAAGAATTCTTCTTCTGTTGGAAAGGCAGCAATCATTGGCTGAGGTAGGCTGGGGACCGTTGATTGCACTCCATCATCAGTTGTCAAATCAAATGCACGAGTTCCATCAAATGAACGATCAACCGAAATACTGGTAAAAAGTGGTGAAAGTATAGTTGCGGGGGGGGGGGGAGGGGTAGAGGGATTCAGCTGACAATGAATATCAAGGCACCTTGGCCTGAAGAGGTTGAAAGAGGTTAGCAGGGAGCCAGTTCTTTGAGCTCCTCGATTTTAGTCACATTGAAAGGATCTGGTTTATTTGGAGCCGTGGAGGGATTGCCGTGAGATGTTGAGCATGCAGCAGGAATATCAGATTTATCAACACATGACAATGAAGTATCCAACTCAGAGGTTTTGTTGGAAGAAAAAAAAACAAATATTCTCCACGATGTCGTAGACAGCGCTTCCAGAATGTTCGTCAAAGACAACTGTTTCTTGGGGGCCTTCTATAGACGACGGTGTGACGAGTTGTCGGATTTTGTGAGTGCGAACTGTACTATTAGTTGGCCCCTGCTTGCAGGAAAAATTCTGAACATGAACTGATAAACGGCACTTGTTTTTAACTCTTGATTCACAAGTAATGGGATATGGATGCCTCAAGTAGCTAAACCGTGAACAATTGGGCCAGTGTGCGTGTGAACTGTAAGAAACAGCATGTTGGTATGACTATATAAGGCATCCAGAATGGTCATTATTTCATTGGTCGCTGAAAAAAAAAATGCTGGGATGTATACAAATGTTCATACTCCAATATTGGTTCAATGTCATATTGTTAGGGTAAGAAAAAAAGAATGCTGTGCTATCGTCCATATGGATGCAAAACCGCCTTTTTCGTGGCGGTGGTGATGGTGGTGGTGGTGGAGTTGGGATACGTATGTATGTAGGAAGAATGAGGAGGGAGGGAGGATTTGAGTTTTTCAAACACTCACGATTGCTTGTCACACTTGTGGTAGAATTCTGTTTGAAGTGAAAAGCAAATATGGAACAAGAGCGACTGCAATGGACGGTAAATCTGTTCCTTGACTATGCGTTGGTAAGAGCTCTTTAAGTAAAGAGCGCATCTCCTTTGATCTACACCCACGATCAAAAAAGGCCAACTCGTAAGTGACCAGGGGCGACGGATTAAGAGAGAAGGGTCGTCGGACACAAAGCTCTGACATTGCTAGCTGACGTTTGCATGATCTGAGTCGGACTGATTTGACACTGTTGGAGATAAGAGCTTTTTTCACTTGTGTTTTAAATGTTTCTTCTTCAATGCCATCCGTGGTTTCAGTACAACATGCCTCACATTATGTAGTATCCAAAAGGAAATGAATTTTGAAAATTTGGTCGCTTGTGACTACAGTGGCAGAGCGGTATATAGAATTTTGATCTTTTCTCAACTGAAAATGAAGAAAAATCAACAGTAATAGAGAGGTGGAATAGAACAAATAAAGAAAATATATATTTAAATATTTCAGAACAAATAATACTCATCCTCATCGTGTGTCATCTCTTTCAGGTGGACTTGAAATGACTGGCCATCCCTTCCTATGCTCTACTCTTCTGGTGCATTCCTCCAAAGATAGATTGGTCGGGACCTTGATGTTATCAGTCCACATTCTCTGCTGTCTTCTTCTCGCTCGTTTTCCCTCGATCTTCCCTTCCAGGAAACCTCTTACAGATGGTGTTGTGTCGTTTGATGTGACCAAGATATTGTGATTTCCTTTATTGAATTGTTGTCAGTAGTGTAGATTTGACTTTTACCATAATACAAACATCCTTGTTGGTCTTTCTCTCTGTTCAGCTAATCTCTCCCCTACGTCTGAATATCCACATCTCAAAGGCCTCTATTTTATTCTCTAGCCTGAACTCTAAGAAGATGTGTTTAGATTAACACTGACTTCATGGATGTGAAACGCGATTTTTCTATTCAATACACATTCTTAAAAGCCCTGTCTTTTCTGTGTATAAAAATGGTATCAAAAAGTGGATATGTCCATTCGAACATGTTTGACCAATGGTAATTCAACGATGGGCCTCGCCCACTGTCAACGAGGATTTGGCTCCATCTGGCGGCTACATGCAGTCGTAGATCATCACTATATGATTATATATAGGCAAAAAGTGCAGAAGACAATGATTATGACCTCTTCTAGCAATATCATGAACCCTAGCACCATTGGATGGACATGGATGACCACTATGAGGCCAAAAAAAAACTGCTGATCATGCAAATTATCCGTATAACAGTTTTAAAATGAATTTCTACGTCCTATAAATGGTGAAATTTTCCTTTCTTCAGAGCTCAGTTGTGGACTATATGCTATAGTACAGGTCAAGACACTCTTGGATTGGACAAAAAAAAAAAAAAGATATGGGGGGGGGGGGGGGAGCACATAGAAACCGTCAAGAACCCGAAAGTGACTCTATGGAAGCCCTTTTAATGATGTTGGGTAGGGAGCAAAATTCGAGAAAAGATACGCCCCGAAAACGGTAACAAGAGACACAGAAGTCATTGAGGGAGGGCTAG
Source organism: Peronia peronii (assembly GCA_039654565.1). Classification (NCBI taxonomy): domain Eukaryota; kingdom Metazoa; phylum Mollusca; class Gastropoda; order Systellommatophora; family Onchidiidae; genus Peronia; species Peronia peronii. The sequence continues at coordinate 4,459 of JBCEWB010911204.1, forward strand.
TATGTAAAAAAAAAAAAATGCTGTTCTGTGGCTGAAAGCCGAACAAGAAATTCTCCATGTTCATTTTTCGCTGAAAAAAATCTTCAAACGCGTGTAGCTGAAAACCCGGTTTATTGACAGTATTTTGCTATCTACTTTTTTGTTTCGAAACCGATTCTAACCAAATTTGCTGTATATTATTTTCAAAACAAGACCCAAAAAGTACATATGTGCGGCATATTCGGTTGGTAAGGTTTAGAGAGAATTTTAGTATGAAAAAAAAACGCAGAAATTTGAATTTTTCGTACATGAAATTTTCAAAAATTTCAAGAAAATTTTCTATTGCATAGGAAGAGCTAAAAATATGTACCGTTTAGACATTATGTCAAACGATATGTTCACTAAGTACTATGAAATTTGACGAAGGAGATAGATTTTAAAATTAGTTAAGTTGGAGATGCCAAAATCCAAGATGGCGGGGCTGCAATGGCAACCGTGTGAAAACGTCTATCTTTAATAATAATTTTTATAAAAATCACCTCCAAGACGCTGCCTCCCCCCAACGAGTTCCTTCATATTTTTTATTCTCAATTATAATTTCATCATTTAATTTTACTTTTTTTATTCCCGAAAGTAAAATTTATAATCAAAAGTATATATATCAAATATTTTAGCAGAATTTGTTTTTCCTAAATATTTTTTCATGCATTCTGTTGCTGTTGGTCCAACAAATAAAGTTGCTTTTTTGTCTTGTTCTATTGGAAGTGATCAATATTTTAAAGGTGCTTAACGTGTTTCATTTTTTTTATGCTTTTTGAGGACTTTCCGTTATTAGTGCAAAAACTTTTGGTTGCTTCTCTTTTCAGCTCAATATTCCCAGCTCTGTCTTGATTTAATATTTTTCTTAAGTCAATAAAGTCTTGAACCAGTAGAAGGATCATTAATTCCTAGGAAAGACATTTTTACTTATTTATTTTTATGTCGATATTTATTTTAATTCTGAAAACAAGATTTTAATTCTATTAATTGATTCTTTTTGTTCTTGTTCAAAGTTTGTACTGATTTTAGGATTAATGTACTTATTTTTAATATCGTTTTCCATACTGCGGATTTTTTTTCTTCATCTAAGATTAGTTTAAATCCTTCAACATGTATCTTCCCATCTTCAGTACTTTTATGAAGTATAGCTGTTTATGGCGTTAATTTTTGCCTCTGTTAAGGTTAAGTTTGTTGGCGTTTGTCTGCTTTATATTGTAGCTTTTTATTTAAATATTTTGATGTCATACAGAAGGCGTCTGTTCCTATAGAAACTCTTTCCATAACAATGACAATATGGTGCAGCAATTATTTTGAATGGATCCAAGGTATCACTGCTGTCTGAAAACTAAATTACGTAATTTCGGTGACGCTTCAGAATGTCAGCTCGACTGACGCAGCAGTAACAATGGGGGCGGAAAGCTTTGTAGAAACATCTTCAGTTGATAAACAGATATCGCTATCTCTTTGCCAAATCTTGTGTCGTTTCTCTCATCTCCTTTGACTTTTAACTATGCACGTCTGTTAACGGTATGAAATTTAGACAGTGTTATCATTTTCCAATCCAGTCAAGTAATCATTGTTACAGAGGGTGGATTAGAATCCCTCTCCCTTCTTCCACAAAACCCCCTTTTACTCTCGTTTCCACAAGCTATGCCACTCAATAATTCAGTTTGGTGATGAGATGTTGTTTTCTACTCATACCAACCGTACCTGACTCTGTATAACTTGGGGCAATTTAGATTATAGCTATGAAGAGTGAAGAAATACAAGAGCAGCTCTTTTCCTGGTCATTCTCTCGAAGGACTTGCTTTTTTCCATAATCAACAACTTACAGTTTCTGGAAGCTCAGCTCTATGCCTCACCCCACCTCTCCCTCCCTTTAATACTTTAATGTTTTATTAACATGCCACATATTACCAAACTGCTGCTGAGAGAGCGTCAAACATAAGATCAACAATAAAGTAGGAGAACAGTTTGGTTTTAGAGCGGGAAACGGAACAAGAGAAGGAATATTTAGTCTAAAGTACCATAACACAGAAAAGTATAGCAAGCCAACACGATGGCTTTGCATGTTTCATTACTACCCAACGGCTTTTGATAGGGTACACCATGCACAGATGATAGAATGTAAAAAAAAAATAGGAATTGATGGAAAGAACATGATAATCATAGCAAATCGATACTGGCACCTTACGTTTTCAACATCTATACTGAACTGATATTTCGTGAAAGTGAAGAAATGAATGGAATCAATATCAGTGGCAGAAACATCAATAATTTGAGGTACGCAGACAACATAGCACTGTAGTAAGGATGACCTACAAAATCTAGTCAGCAAGTTCACAAAAACAATGAAATAAATGGACTAGATATGAATATCAAGAAAACAAAAGTAATGACCATGCCCAAAAAAAAAAAACAGGAATGAAGACAAACATGGAGATTGATGGTAAAGAACTGGAACAGGTGGCAAAATTTAACAATTTAGACCAGCAGACTGTAGAAGATGGAAAAAGTGAAGAAATAAGAATGCGTACTGGAATAGCAAAATCACCTTTCACATCCATGAAGTCAGTGTCACCGTCTAAACACATTTCCTTCGAATTGAGAGTGAGACTTGTGAAGTGCTATATATATATTCGGTCTTGCTGTATAGGGTCAGAAACTTGGACTCTAAACAAAACAAAACAAAAACAAACAAACAAACAAACAAAAATTATGGAGAAAAAAAATAGAATCCTTTGAAGTGTGGACTTTCAGACGTATGGGAGGGATTAGTTGGGCAGAAATAAAAATCAACAAGGATGTTCATACTACATTTAAAGTCAAACCTACATTACTGACAACAATTCAAAAAAGGAAATTACAATATTTTGGTCACACCTGTAAGGATATCCTGGAAGGGAAGATCGAGGGAAAACGAGCGAGAAGTAGACAGCGAAGATTTTGGACGGATGACATCAAGGTTTGAACCAATCTATCTTTGGAGGAATGCACCAGAAGAGTAGAGGATAGAGAGAGATGGCGAGTCATTTCACGCCGACGTGGAAAGAGATGACACAGAGACAGACATTATATTTACTGGAGTTAACTGAAGAAGGATGTGGTTTTTCAGTTCTTGATAATTTAATAGGAGGGGAGGATAGAGAGAGAAGTAGGGTCCTGAAAATTACTGTTTTGCTTTAATGAAATAAATAAATCAATTGGGGGGGATGAGGGGAGGGGGTTCTTAAACTGTCTGCTTTTTCTGAATACAAAAATAGTATTAGCAGGTCGATATATTCGTTATAACGTGTTTGCCCATGGTGATTCAACAAATGTCACAACCTGTTATCAACCAGGATATGGCTCCCGCTGCTTGTTATATGCAGTGGTAGATCGTCAATATTTGACTGGTTACAGGTGTAAGATGCATAAAGCTCTTGACTGAGACCGTTTCTAGCAATATCTTGACTCTCAATGCCAAGGATGGGCACTGGAAGGCCACATTGAGACGAAATAGACATAGGCATGCAAAATATCAGTGTAGACTTTCACCAGATGCTCTAAAATAACTTCCATTCCCTATACAGAGTGATTTTAATGTTGCTGTTTCAAAAGATAATTGTGGACTAACTGTTACAGTAAAGGTCAAGACACTCTTCGTTTTCACAGACAAGATATGAGGGTCACATATAGGGCCTCATGAGCCTGAAAGTGGCTCCACAGAAGCTCTTCTGGTGATTTTAGGTCGGGAACAAAATTAGAAACATATATGAACAGACACACACACAAAAAGGCAAAACAAGATACCAGAATTATTATTATTTATTTATTTATTTATTTATTTATTTATTTATTTATTTATTTATTTATTTATTTTATTCTTGTTCTTGTTTATTGTTTTGCCACCTCCTTTTTTGTTTCTGATCCGGATCTAACCAAATGTGGCATACATCATTTTCAGAGGAAGATTTAAAAACGCAGTGTTTTATTCTGTTCGTAAGTCTGAGAGAAAAATAGGTTTCTGAAATGGAAAAAGGGCGGAATGTGAGATTTCACAAGGGTTTTTTTGTGTGTGTTGTTGTTGTTGTTGTTGTTGTTGTTGTTTTCCCACAAGAAGAGATAAAGATATGTACTTTCTTTTTAGAGAATATACCAAACAAGACTGCGAAGTTTCATAGTATTCCATAGATATTTCGCAGAGAAAATAGATTTAGAATTCTAAGATAACTATATCAGAGAAACTAAACTCCAAGATGACGGCCTTGCCATTACAACCTTTCGAGCCAGACAGATTTCTTTGCATTTGAACATGCCCAATATGATGAAAAAGCTTAAAATTGTCTGTCTGAAATAATAACAAAGACATCATTTCCAGGATGCCTTTCCTATTTCCCCCTCATTACCCCCTCCCCTCCCCCCAACCCCACCCTCTCAGCTTTTAAAGCGATGGCGTCACCTCATCGCACTGGCTTGAAAAAGACCGGCCTTGTCAGACTTTTTCAACATTTTGCAAAGGTGGTGTGAAAGAAAAAATGCCAAAACTTCAAAAAGACCAATAAGAGTAGAGCTAGTTGCATCAAGAAAAAATATTATTATTATTATTATTTTTAAAACATTCCTTTTTTATTATTATCGAGTTATAAAACGCATTTATAGCTTGCCGTGTGGCCCGCTGCCTGTCCTCATTATCGCTCGTCGACGATGGTAATCCTAAATTTTGTGTAAAGCTGAGGATGACTTAGTGGCCTCGTTTTATCAGAACGATCTTTCAGAGAATGACTGGACAAGTGGGTTCTCGAGCACTCTGAAGTCGGCACAATCTAGAAGTAACTCTCAATTGGCAGCAGTCACAAGCCACACATTGTGGAGGAGTTTCTATTCTGAGAGAAAAGCAGATGAAGTGAGAGTGACCCAGACGCCGACGGTTGAAAATCATCTAGTCTGGTCTTCGCGCAATCACCAGGGTCCAAGGTCTATCTAGGTAGAATAAAGTTTGTTTCAAATCTGTTGACTACATCGCCGTTTCCATCTCTGTGTGATGTACCCATTGATGAACGGCCCGCGATCCAGATGAGGGACTCCCTCATTCAGGGGCTCTAAAAATCAGACTAACCTTGGTGGTTGAATCTTCTGCCTGCATTAACAGCAGATGACAGGTAAAATCATAACGAAATACAAAGGCTTTCTGTAACATGCCCTGTGACTCTGAAGAAAAGTTAGGATTTTGTGACAAATGAGAATGTTTTGAGCCATGTATTACTGAGGAAAACTGATGCTATTTAAGCGACATATTTTGCTCACATTTTTACATTTTGCTCACTTCACTTTTTAGTGTGAATATAATAGGAAATTTGAGAGAACGGCATATAAGGAACTGATATAAAAGCAAGATTACAAACAAATGAAGAGAGCAAAGGTATATATTGTTTCAGATTAAATATGCATGCTTTATTCCTATCTAGCTCTAATATCTTTCGTCTCCATCAATTAAACAGCTGGTGGCTACACTGGTAACATCTCGTGTTCCAATCCTCGTGCAAGATCATCAATGTCATTTGCAAACATTAGATTTGTGCTAGTCAAACCTCCTCCCACTTACCTCCCCCTCCCCCCTCCCCCCACAACCGGACATTAAACAAATATGATATTCCAAAGTGTCTTCCATGATTCTTTCCAGACAAAAAGTTGAAGAGAGTTGTTAAGAGAACTCAATCACGACGTCCTCCCAGAATTGTGCGGAACCAATTTCAAAACATAGATAGATAGGAAGATCATAGATATTTCTCAAGACGAAATAACCACAGGACGTTATTGATGAACCATTAATTTCAAGTAATTTTATCATAGTAACATTTTGTTCTTAATACAAAGCAACAGAACAATCTGAATATACATTGCCCGCGCTATGAAACATCTATTTTTTTTTCACAGATCTAAGGTTTTGTGTGAAAACAATACCGAATTGGGGGAGATAATTTATATTCTGTCAGAGGAAAGACAGTGGTCGAGTGTCTGCAAGTATAGAGGGTATTGCTTGAGTGCTAAAGGATAAAGCTAATGCAGAAACTTTGCAAAGGCTCGAAAGTGACAACAGTGTTTTTTTTTCCATAGAACAGCCAGTAAGCAATCAAAATCATGTTAAGCTGCACAAAAAAAAAAAAAAAAAATGAAACGTTTCACATCTGGAAATGTTACATGAGCCTTGTTCAAACACTGCTGAATTTTATTCGGGCTGAAGGAGAAGGGAACTGGAATGTTCACCTCTCTTCTTTCAAGATGATGATGAAATGGATGGCAGTGTATGATCACATTAACTACATGAGATAGGGCACAGTTTACCATGTGGATATGGTGCAGTTGCATGATACAGCACTGGAGGTTTACGAGGTGTTTGCAGATGGCAGCTTTCTTGTCAAGGAACCTCATTACATTCCAACACCGTCTGCCCTAATCTGGTTTTAGGGCACATTAAAAAATGAAGCTGGAAAGATTGCTGGGGGACTGATAGACATTCGTAAAAACGGACTCAGTAAGAAACAGATGGTGCCTCGCGTTTGGTGACAGAATTAGGCTGTCGGAGAACACGACACAGATGACGGGGATAAAACTACTGAGGCAACATCACAAAGAGATGGGATGTGAAAGAATGAAGAAAGAATAAAGAAAAATGATGACGTTTTGAAGACGAAGGGCACTCAGAAGTAAATGTGTTTGACTACTACACTCAGCACTGAATCAAGACAACAACGTTCCAAAAGTGTTCATACAGCCTCAAGAGCTGCCTTATTCGGAGAATAATTGAGAAGTCTACGCTTCAGCCAGGTCAGGCGTTGAACAAAGTAGTAGGAGGAAGCTGACACCCGCACGATCCTCCCCGCAGTAGAGGCCATGAGGGCTGGATGTTAAAGAATAGTAGTCACTGGCTGAGACATTGATGTCTTCGTCATGCCAGCGCACTTGAATGACCAAATAGACGCAAAAGAGTTGTGGATGCATGCCAAAACGAAGCCTAAGCCAAAGTTTTTCCTGTCCATGCACTGAAAGACACATCCACTGCTGAAATCATTGCCAACCTGCCAGGTTTCCTTGTCCTAACTGAGTGCGGCGTACGACAAGTTATTTTGCAGCATGTGGCAAGAAAAAGGCTTGGAAAACGTATTACCCATATATCCCAAAAAAGCTAGGTAGGAGAGGGTGGTATGTCCATAAACCAGATTTGCGATTCAAATGCAGGTCTCTGTCTCGGATAAAAAGTGTCGGAGGGAAAAAAAACGATTTATTATTACCAACTGAAGATGCCTTCCGCATTAAATGTGCACAGACATTGTCATACTTTTATAAGGTATAGTGCTACCACAGTTACCATCAGTGTTTGAGTGTGGTTGACAAAACGGTCCAGTTGGTGGGTTACAACCAGCATGGACAAGCAAAGCCTTAATTCCGAAAGACAGGCCTGAAATGCTGACCTGCAAGTGGAAGAATCAATGCAGAGCGAACATGTACAGCTGTGTCCAGAACCTTGTTTCCTACAAGGTGCATGAAGTTGTCAGCTGGTCGATGCCACAATAGCTGTAATTTAACAATCCTTAACGAAGAAACCGTTAATGAAGCGGGCAATAGCTCGAGCTTGATACTGGACCTGATAACTTGAAATGTGTAGGCACAATCTCTCTCTTTCCCCTTTTTCTCTCTCACTCTCTCTCTCTCTCTCTTTCGACAATTCGTCTTTCTCTCTCGTGTTACAGCAATAATCTGTGCCCTGCCAATCGTCGTTTACTTATGGTTGCTGTATGAATGGATTATAGTGTGTGAAAAGAACAGAGGTAAAGTCTGATCTTTCAAAGGATTATTGCCATATTTGTGTCCTTATGAAAATATGTCTGTACATGTAGCTTCTTGTTCTTATGGGTATAACGTCATTAATGTACATGTGTATCACAGCTAATAACAAAACAAGACAGAATAGAATAACGGTGTTTATATAAAAACTCTTTGTTATAATATTTATGTGTTTTTAGACAAATGATGATTACTGTTTGATTTGGACTATATAAATCAATTAAATTACGATTAAGATAAATTGATTTTAATTACACTTTTCATAGGTCACACATCTATATTTATTATATGATAAAACGTTTAATGTTTTAACTTTTTGAGTCATTTAGTTATTTTGCATGTCTGTTTTGACCCATTTGCACTCATTTACCCCGTAAGTGACACCCAACCCCTAAGAAAGGTGCCTTCCACTTGAAATGTGATCTAGTCGATGTTCTGTCGTATAAAACCGGTGGTTGCTTTTAGAGTTAATTGTATCACGAACTCCCTAAAATGAAACCTTTTTGATATTTTACGCCCGGACTAACGACCAAATTAAAACATGTCTCCTAATAAGATTGTATGCGTCATTTCCGTTTATTTTATTAACGCGGGCGCTAGTGTTGCCAAATTAATTGACATTATCATATAAAAATCGATATACTATCTTGCCGAAATATCTGAACTCCAAGATTTAGGGCTGTCTGTCTCTTTCCTCAAGATTCCATATCACACAAAGTGTTACTGTTGAATTACGAGAACGGGACAGATAAGCATCTTATCAACAGAACATGAGCATTGACAATTTTTAAGTTAGTGTTTTGTGTAGTGGATGCTGTTTTGTTGTTCTTAATTTCTTGTTATCTCGCTATCTGAAAAGACAGCTGCGGCAATTTTCAGCCCTTTTCTTTTTCTCTTTTTCTCTGAAAGAGAGCTGCAACAATTGCTAGCTTTCTCTTCTCTCTCTCTCTCTCTCTCTATCTGTCTCTGTTTGTCTGTGTGTCTGTCTCTCTCTCTCTCTCTCTCTCTCTCTCTCTCTCTCTCTCTCTCTCTCTCTCTCTCTCTCTCTCTCTTTGAACGTAGAGCTCCCTCTCTTTTTCTTTTTCTCTCATACTCTCTCAATCACTTAGTCTTTTCTTGTCTATTCATAAAAAAAAAAAAAATAGGCCTACCTTCCTAATAATCACTCGGACATAATATACCGGTATTTAAAAGTATGATTTAAAAGTAATGATAATCATGACACATTATGGGAGCTAAATCTAATTTGCAAATAATAATTATAACAGAAAGATTATGGATCAGTTGGGTGATTTTCTTGTCGAACTGGCCGTTCGTACTTTACTGACGGCAGAGCCGAGATTTCCTTCGCCATAATTAAGGTGCCAACAATCACGGGAGAATCTAATCCCAGGCTGTCCACCTCAAGGAAACACCTTTCCTCAGGATAAGGTATGCTATGCAGTAAACTAGAGGGAGAGGTGGAGGCAAGAAAAAGATTTAGACCCCGGAAAAATGGAGGATCGTGACTGAATAATTAGATCACACGTGGATTAGTCCATAACCGAAAGTCTGTATGAAACTTGCCAACAACTGGGATAGTTCTCGTGACTGGTTCTGTGTGTGAGGAGTTTAGTCCCGTAACTGGTCAATTCGATAGAGTGGATACATGCCATCCTACCACAGAACGAATTTTACAGTGGTAATAAATTGTGTGCTTGTCGGGTTGGCACAACATTCAAGATTGAGGCAATCCAACATAGTATAGGTAATTAAGCACTAAAAGAAAAGTGCATACCACAGTATGCATTTCTTCTTTACACCAGAGTCAACTTTTGAGAGGAAAAAAAAAAAGAAGACTGGCAGAGCCTGTGTTTCATCGACAATTTTATTATAATAATTTTGTCCACAATTTACTAAATCAACAGCATTTCCCACATAAATTGTAGTATGGAAAAAGTGCAAAAGAGACAGAAAGCAAAACGTAAAGTGGGAGTTCAGGCACGTACTTAAAATGATGCACAGTAGAATTTTGTATCATACAAATTTCATAATAGTTCATACAGTTGGCGTAAAAACGGGAGTTATGAAATCTTATTTGGAGACAGGTATTTTTGTGGTTATCTCCATTGCCCCTGAAGATGACGTTCTATTGTTTTTGGATGATCTTAATATTGTAAATCGTAAATCCGATATCTCACCTAACTCTTATCTCAACAATAACCCTAAGTCTAACTGCAGTCCTAAATTTAGCCCTTATCACTATTTTCCTGAAGCCTCTTGGCCTAGTGGGGAGCTTCTCTGCTCTGGAGCCTACATTTTAAGATTTAGAATCTGTACGTTCTAGTCAAATGTCTCGAATCAAATCAAACGATGCAGTTTAATTGGTCGCAGAGTAAAACCTGGGCGTAATAGACCAGTGAGTGTATTTTGATCATCTGGTCGCAACAGTCATTGCGAATTTTTTTTATAAATACATATATTTAATTCGTGATGTAGAGAAATATTTATACATATATTATGGTCATCTTCTATACTTACAATTAATTATTGATTTTAAAATATATGCACACTCACTGACATGCACGCACATGCACGCATGTACACACGCACGCACACACATATTCATATGACATTTGGATTTCGAGCTGCGCTACTCATTTGTAGTTATAGAGTTATGGGCCTATTGGTAAAAAAATCGGTTTGTTTCCCTTGGGTTTTACAAACAAAGTTTGAGCTTATACATGACTTATTCAATAAAGAAAGCAGCTGTTATATGTCACACTTCCTTTATGGTTGACCATAACTAAATTATTTATTCGTTAGACCAGCTACAGAGATCTTGATTCTTAATTTAATGCCGTCAGTCAGTGAACTCAGCTAGCAGAGAGATCGTAGAAAAGAGAAAGATGGGTACTGTAGTTAATATGTTGCATAATAATTAAGTATCCAGAGAGCTGGACATATCAGATTTAGAGAAGAAAAAAATAAACGACGTCCACATTTCCGAAAGACCATCAGATCAATCAAACAATGTAAACTCAGATTTAAAAGATCTAGGCCAGATCAACAATATCAGATCTAAATGCCTGATGCCTGAAAAGAATATCATCAATTTTAAACCAGGAGATCAGAGCCAGAAGTCCACGACTTTTACCTTTTGATGTGAGATATAGAATTTAGTGGAAATGTCATCATCAATTACATTCAGCTCTAATTTGATCTAACTGGTGCTGTAATAAACTACTGTGAAATTAGCTGTAGATCTATCTATCTATCTATCTATCTATCTATCTATCTATCTATCTATCTATCTATCTATCTATCTATCTATCTA
>JBCEWB010911315.1:0-15615 GCA_039654565.1 Peronia peronii
GCCAAATCCTGGTTGACTGTAGACTAGGCCTAACGTTGAATGACCATTGGTCAAACACGTTAGAATGGACATATCCAGTTTTTGATACCATTTTTATACGCAGAAAAGGCCGACCTTTTAAGAGAAAACAAAAACCCAAAATCGCATTTTTTTAACAAAATCCAAATTTCAGGACCCGCCCCCCCCTCCTTAAAGGTATGAATTTCAATGCATTTTATTAATTAAGGTGTACACTACTATTACTGTGCCTGTCTGTCTATTTATCTACCTGTTTATTTACCCACTACTTGCCTACTTACCCATCTATTCACCTACTTCACTATCCACCTTATTATCTACTCCCCCCCTACCTTACTGATCTACCTACATATCTACTTCCTTATCCACATGTCCCCCATATATCCAATATATCCATGCACATACCCAACTACCTTACTTACCTTACTATATATCCATCTCATTATCTGTTCATCTACCTAGTTTTCTCTCTATCTAGCCACCTCTCTATCTAACTACCTACATGATTATCTACTTACCTACCTACCCCATCTCTCTATCTAAGCCACTACTTACCTAGTAATCTTATCAAATTTTCTTTGTGTTCACGCCACCTTTCTCATAATTTCTTGTGTTTCGCACAGTGTGACTTACCAGTGGGTGCCAATTTCTTGTTGCGGTGCGAAGGCCTGACCTCAATGATACTGGCCTGCCGAGAGATGCGTGGTGCCAGTTGAATGCTATGTTTATCATACACGTCCCCACGACCATCGGCTGTGTCACTAAGAAGACTGGTGCCGTCGCAGGATGTGACATCATTGGCCTCAGAATCTGATGCAAAACCACGATGTTTTCCTGTTGGAGAATCAGGGCTGGCTGTGTTGGTGACTTCGGTTGAGTTCCCCATCTCCGTCATCTCATTGGCCTCTGGGATATCCTGCAGACAATAGTGCATAACAAATGAAATCAGTACTAGTCTGATCCACTTATTTTCAAATGTGAAATTCAAATGTGAGAACTGCCGGTGACCATTCGTAATGCTCGCATGTGTTTTTCTCAGGACAGCTGTCATAAAATCATTCTTAATCAAAGGAAAAATTCATATAAACCTGTGACTGAAGACAGATCCATTTCTTTCACTCTTTGTATGATCTTTGTAAATCAAGGAGAATTAAATATCACCTTATATACAATTCTCACACAAAGACATGATGTATTTTGCTAAATGCAAAGTTGAAAATTAATGATAGGAGAACTAAGATACTGCACATATGGAATAGGTACCTGAGAAAGGAAGAAAGAAAGAAAGAAAGACAGAAAGAAAGAAAAAGAAAGAAAAAAGAAAGAAAGAAGGAAAGATGGATAGAAAGCAAAGGAGTTCACATTTTGATAGGAGAGATAGAGAGAAAAGAAAAGAAGCACAGAATGCACAGGAACAAGACTGACCAAGGGCCAGCAAGATCTTACTTGTAACTCATGTGCAGAAGTGGTGCTGTTCAGGCGATCAAACAGAGGTTTTGTTCCGTCATCAGCAGCCGATTCCGACACACTGCGCAAGCGGGCGGGATAATCATTCGTTCCATGGGGAAAATCTCCTGTGCCATGGTGAATATCCCTTGTGCCATTCACCGTTTCCTTCACCTGGTGCAGATCTACTGGCTCGGAGGAGGACAGGGTTGCACGACGTCGCCGATGTTTCCTAGAAAACAAACAGGATAATGAATGCATCTTTCTTTAAGAGTCACTAGTAATTATGGCCTTTGTTCTGAATACCCCATGATAATTCCTTAAAACTTATAGAAAAATGGAGAACCCTCACACTGAAGATGAGAACAGATGGCATGATATAGAGCCGTGTGAGGGAGAAATTTGACAGTGCACAATGTTGAGGCCCACAAAACTAAAGAGCTAGAACAGAATCCAAAGGACGAATGCAAGAGATTGATATTCCAACATAGCAAAGCCAACAAAGATCACCTGTAGAGATAGGATGTCATAAGAACTCAAAAGAGCTCGAACTACGAGAACAATCATGAAGCAGGATGATTCTTGTAGCTTTACCTGTCACAAAGACAGTAAACCAAAACTGCTTAACATATGTAGTTTTCACATTTTTCTTCAACCAAAAACTACAAAAATATGTTGTCAGATGTCACAACCTGAACAATATGTTGTGATATTGGAAAACAGGACTTGGGAGATTTTTCAGTTGTGGATTCCACTACCTGGACTTCAGGTGCAAGGGGGAAGGCAGCCTCTGCAAGGGGAGAAAGGGCACTTGGAAGGGGTTAACAGTAATGCTGTTAGTAATTTACACATACTATTATCAATTTCTAGGACCCTTACATTATACTGAAATCAAAAGCGTTGAAATCGATTTGTTTGTCAATATACAGGGTAAACAAACATATCTCTGGTTTTATTGACAAAGCATGTTCTCTCTTGTTCAGGATGGAGGAAGAGCACAGGAGCTCAGGTGACTCGATAATTCAGTAGCAGGTTTAATTGCAAAATGATATTTCTTTCTCATTAAGAATGGTATCTGAAAGTCAGTCTATTTTTACCTGTCATATGTAAAAATACGCTGATTCCATTTCCTCAAAACTGGGAAAGTCTATTACAGTCTTCAATCCAGACTTACAAAGAAAATCATTTTTCTTCTCCTCGAAGATTTTCAATCCTCAAATCAATGGTTCAAGTCAACAATTTGTCCTTAAGAAAGATAATTTTCTAAAAGCTCAACCCATGTTGAAATGACTGGAGAGAAAGAATGTTATTGGCAGATTGGCTATTGTCTGAGTGTCTAACAGGCAGCTGTCTTGTATGCTTCCCAGGTAGCTGAAAACATATGTGAGTGTCTCCTCTGGGTCTGTCAAGGGTAATACTGGATTGTACAGAGCTTAGAATCTGGACTGTGTGGAAATAAGCACGATATCAATGACATGTACTGTTATTTTGCAAAAAAAGAAACAATCCTGACCTTGGTGACACCAAAATCTTCAGGATGCCATAATGATCCGAGTCATCATCGTAGCCAATGGTAATCTCCGGTCCCTGCTTGACCCTCACCTTCTTACGCCGTCGATAGATGTCGTACGCTGTGCCCAGTGCCACCAACAGCAGGTCCGCCAACAATATCAACCTGTGGGGGTATCATCATTTAAATTATCATTTACATCATGAAATAGACATCGTCATGCTCATATGATAATTACCCCAATCATGTTTTGTTCAAACTGAGTTCGGCTTACTTCACCATATTCCATGACAAATAAATACACGATTAATTTTTAATACACGATCCATTTTCCCACAAATGATTGTCATATACATTAACAATATATAAAATGGTAAAAATCTGGTCATATGCAGTAATTAAACACTACAGTGATAATTAGGTAAAAAGACCATTCCGTAGCCTGCATGTGTAACAGAATTATATCCCCTGACTTACACAGAGATCAATGCTGGGATATCGTCTGTGATGCTGGACTTCTTGTGGCAGTAGACGGAGGATACAGTGATGTTGTCTCCATTGTTGTCTACTTCAAGAACTGGACAGAAGAAAGTTGACGGAGAATCAAAAACAATATGAAGAGATAGTCATCCCATCATCTTTAGTTTAACTGCCACCTTATTCTGTCCTTTAGAATTCTAACAAATTATTTCAAACCCTCACAATGGCTTTGCTATTTGTTCTATGAAACACAAACTCTTGTTATCAATATAAACATTTGATTTTCCACAGTTAGTATCATTAACCTCATCACAAAGGAAGCAACAGGACTACCATATGGCATTCTGACAGTGAAAAGGTTAATTTCCTTTTCCTCTTTTCTAGTGACTTGGTACATGAAACCGCTTTTGTACCTCTTTCTTTAAGGCCTATAAGACAATTCATTTTCAGTTTCACAGCTTTAAGAATTAATATTTCTTAATAATTTCAGAACTCGAACATTAAAAAAAACCCTATAAAATGAAGTTAGATAACCTTTTTTTATCGCAGAAACAAGAAATCTCAATATGAATGACCATAAAAAAGGATATAACTTCAACTGTCATATATACAGAAAAATATTTTTTGTTGTTGTTGCTGCAAACAGACATGTTTTTACTACACATATTAAAAAATCTAATTGTTTGCTACAATTGGACATGCTGCATTTTGTGAAGTATTCTTTAAATCATGTCATATATATAACTCACACAATGATATTCTCTCAGGCACCTATCTTCAGAATTTTAAAAATGGTACTTCTGGCCTTTACTTAAAGTAAGATCGCTCTGTCCTCGTCAGTGATAAATGTGTAGATACTGCCATCAAGTTAGCCTGATAATAATAAAAAAAAAAAAACGTTTTATTTCTCCATAAATCTCTTCGCCTGTCAAAATCAGTCATAAATCTCTGGATTCAAAGAGAATCAGGAGTTGAATGTGATAAAGGTGATCTGATATAATGTTTCTATCAGAAATTTAACCCTTTGAACCCTGTTCACCAGTGCCTGAAAAACACTTGTCCCTGGCCTTCTGGGCCAAGAACGCAGATTTCTCGTTTCATGTTCAATATTTTTTGTAAACACAAGCCTCAAACGCGTTCATGGGCACAGATATTTGTAATCACCGTAGTCCTAAATGTCCTTGCCTCAAAGCAACCTATTAGATCTATTTTTAACTACAGTGGACGTGTAGGACTGGAGTAAGTGTGCCAGCCCGGTCTACCGGGCTGTGGGGTATTTGACATCGGAAAATCTGCCCAGTGAACCGGGCTGTAGGGTTCAACAGGTTACAGAACAATCAACTCTGAAGAAGAAAATATTATGGTAAGTATGCCAGGATGTTGTGAGCTGAATATAAAGATTCATACAACAAACTATTTATTTTTGTTGATTTTTCTCCTGATTTTACCTGGTGCTGAGAATCACCCTGTGTCTCTTCTATTTGCAATAGTTCTGGCTACAGTCAAGATAACTCAAAACTTTTCCGTAACACATGAAAGTGTATGAACCAATATTTAATGTGACAAAAATAACTCAATTTGGCCAGGAGAAAAATCAAGAAATTTGAACAATTTAGCACATAACTCTATATATTCACCTCACAGCATCCTGATCTATGTATAATCTGCCCATAGGGACAATATCTTCTATTTCAGAGGTGAACTGAGAGTTCTTCAATTTCTGCTGCAATGCAAATACACTGATATCGTACGACCCTCATACATTCAAGTCCAGATTTCTCTGTTTGAGCCCAGCAACTTACGGCTCATTCTGACTGGTCGTCACAAGGCATCCCTATCTCAGTCAGCTTTTTCTGCTCCCCTCTACAGTGCCTTGTAAGTAAGTTCTTGAGAAGCCATTTCTTTCCCCACATCCCTGCATGTATCACACTGTTATGTAATGAATTTTTACACCCATTAATCTACTCAACAATATGACCATTCCTATTCACATGCAAGAATGAAAAATGAACACTTCTGTCAGCATACACTTGCCAACTCAATGACTTACATGATTCCACCACATTACGAATGTCCCCACTGGAGCAGTTGTTAGGGACGCACACGTCTACAATGAATGGGCTATAAGGCACAGGGAATGGCAGTTTCTGCGGAGAGAAACATCATCAACATTTGTCAGCCAGCACCAACTCATCTTTGTCTCAAACTTCAGAGATAGTAAGATAGATTTTATCTTTAAGCCAAAATTCCAGTTGTTTGCATTTTGTATCTATACTAAATCTCTGAATAACAAATGCACAACCATTTTCCCACTTTACAGATATCACAAACATCAAAAACTGAGACAGCCCATCAGCAACTAACTCAACTGAACTTTTTCTTCTCAATCTTTCCAACATTTGATTATGAATGTGAATCTTGAACATTTTTTTTTTTTCTCTGTTCTCTGAAATGTGACCATAAGAAGACATTATCTCTGCAAATTTATTTCAGATGAAATCTCAGTGCCAAGTTAACAGTACCATATTAATCTTTCTTTCTCTCTCTGCTTGACAATGTTGATCATGTAAATACAAAGTAATGATGGATATCTTGTTTTTGAAGACTCTATGACAGCATAGTACAAATTTAAGAAAACAGACTGTTTGTACCAATATTTCTCTGAAATCCAGGAGATTAACAATCTCAATTCAAAGTTAAAAAAGTACAGCACTGAACTTGAACATTGGTGATTGATTGATAGAATGTAGCAATAACAAGAATGTAACAATAACAGGAACACCTAGGTCATACAGGACTTGACAGAGATAGAACTGGACCAATCAGCTGTAGAACATTTAATGTTCCACATCATTGCCAACAACAGCAACAATAATGACAACATTTAGTATAGCAACACTGTAGTTATTAAACCTATACATCAATCACAAAGCACAATCATGTATACATATCATTCCTACAATGGTTGTTGCAAGTCAAACAGTTGTCTGATAGTTGTCTGATAGATGACCATGTTAGAAATGTTAATATGGGAGGCTTATACAACAGATTATGTAGGGATGAATCACAATCCTACTGCCTCTTACATTGGGAATAAGTGTTACTTATACTACTACTGAAGTATTATTTAAAGCAAATATAGCTGATTTTCAAGCAATCTGGTGAAATACAGGGTCTCATGCAAAATCCCATAGCTTGTAAACAAGTGAGCATAAGCTGACAATGCTGTAAACCAAGGCTGTCTCATTACTACCTGATAGTTATTTTTTTGCTTATCTACACAAGGCTCAGTGTTAGAAGGCTCAGAGTATGACATGAACTGAGACAGTGTTATAATGAATCTCATCTGAGTTATAATAAACTCTGAATATGTTATAATGAACTTTGAATAATTTTAACAATGTACATTTCACACTACTAAAGCCATGACAGGGTAAGCCATCCATGCGTATCAGTCCACAAGATGCATCTCAAGTTCCATGATATCTCTCTCACATGTTTACATCTCATGCTCATAAATTTGACTGATGCAATGGGTTACACTGAGCAATTTTTTCAGCCAGCTGTGTTATTAGACAAGCATTGTAAAGAAGCAAAAAATCACTTTTGCTCTTGTTAAAAAATTCTCATGCTGGGGGAAAAAAATGTTTTTACCACAAGGTGAATTTTTCAGAATTTTCCCTGACTTATGTCTCAAGAAAAGAAAAGAAAAAGAGTTTTTTCTTTACAATGCTTGTCAAATACTCTTCTATGCAGTAAAAAGATGTAACATAGCTGACAGTCAAAATGGCTCATTGCCTATGTAAAAAGGTTCCATGATCATGGTTATTCCAAAATTGCCTACGTCATTTTCTTTTTTTGAGGTTTTGAACTATGATGCTGGCCATAATCACCATAATACAAGTAACCTGACTCAACAGTCATCATAAACATATATTGTAAGCCTCCTTCCTGCCAAATTGCCTTTGTTCATTTCCTCAAAACAACTGAAACAGACGCGGTCCATTGTTGAATGATTATGATGACATGTGTCAAATCAGCAGCACAGTTTGCAGCAATTCTGTAGTATATTGTTGATATCAATAAATTGCTCAGTTCAACTGCTTTTCAAGTGATACAAGTTCCACTGAACATGCAAAATATCACTGTCATAATGAGATTTCTTTTGAAGAATGCATAAATAATAGAAACTTGTCGTCATGCCCAGTTTTCTGTTTCTCCTTCACAAGTTGACCTGATAACAGGATTAATAGATATACCTGTAATGTGTCTCAACAACAAACAAAAAATAAAACAAAAAAAAACAAGAAAATTGAAGTGAATTATAAAAGATAAGAAAAAATGGTCTCATAAATATATTATCAATTCCAGACTGAAAGAAAATGTGACAAAAATCTGATTTCAAGAAAACGTGATGCGAGAACAAGGGTCCTCAAACTGGGACTGGCCCGAGGAAGATCGAAGTCAATAAATACTACTTTTTCAATGTGATGAAACTATAACACTGGGCCCAGTGGTCTAAAGTAAAACTGGAGATGGGCAGGGCAGTGAGAAATAGTTTTTACAGACAGATATCTTGTGTTGATCTTGTTGAGTGTGCACACACACATACAGGGTGGTGCACAAAAAGAGGGACAAAGATAAAGACTCACATTTTCAAGAGAAATTATATTATTTCTTTATCTTTTTCAGGTTAGTTGCAGAGCAGACCTGTAACTTTTATCTGATACCAAGATGGACTTTGTTTTTTTGGTGGAAGAGAGGACAAAGACTGTGGAACTGTATTTTGTAACAAAAAAGTCCCTTTTGGCTTTCGATCAGACGTTTTGGTAGAAATGTTTAGAAACACTTGAAGTGTTGTTAACAATAGCAAAGGCCATAGTGGCCCAAAATTTACAGCGAGGATATGGGCTCGTGTTCAAGATGTCAGGAATCAGTTGGAGCAGTCACTCCGCAAGTGGTGATTCCTCCCAGGGTATTCACGTTGAAATTGTCTCTGAACAAGAGTCAGTGACTTTTTTGTAAAATACAGTTGTTTTTCTTTAAGCCTTATCTTGACTTTAAGTGGCTTTTTTGATGAGAATTTTTGTGGTAGAAATTTGGAATTTAGAAATTCTGCCCTGACTGTGGCACTCCGCCTACTCTTCATTGATTTTTAATGGCCAAGGGTTCTTTTATGTACTACAGGACCTCCAAAATATATTCGCCCTTATCTGAGAAGGCTAGACATCAGGCTTCCCTACCCAGGACTGTTGAGTCACTGAAAAAAATGCAGGTTCTCGATCTTTGTGTCCTCCCATCCCCCAATGGGAGGACCCATGAGCCGAACACTCTCACAACATGAGTTCTTTTTCATCATGGCGACCCCCCCAAAATATAGTTGCACACTCTTTGTCCTCCCTATCACTTAAAAATACTCACAGTAGTCCATCTTGGTGTCAGATAAAAGTTACAGGTCTGCTCCGCAATTCACTTGAAAAAGAAAAGAAATAATAATTTCTCTCAAAAATATGAGCCTTCATTTTTTTGTCCCTCATTTTGTACGCCTCCCTGTATTCGGCAAATTTTGTACATTGTAAATGTTAGAGCAGTGGGCGACCACATCTCAGGCTCTTTGCTGGTTTCTCTTGTGCCTAAAAGACTGTAAAAATTCAAGATGATAGATTGCACTGTGATTTCTCGTGTCTATTATTAATACATGCATTACTCACATTGTTTAGTTTGCAGCCAATGTTACTTTGCCAATTCTAAGCTATATAAGCAATATCTCTAAGCTACAATCAGGCATTATGAATGTTAGTTTGCTATGCCACTTTTTTCTATGCACAAGACGTGTCAAAAGCCAACTGAGGTGATGACAGATTGCACTCGGATTTGTTCTGTCTGTTATTAATACATGTACAAGTTTTACCGGTATTGTTTATTCTACAGACACACTACCTGGCCAGCTTTATCCTATACAAAGAACATTTCTCTAGGCTAAAAGAAGGTATTTTCAATGCTCGTTCCCCCTCTGCATAAAAAAAAATATCATCAAAGGCCAGGTGAACTGATGATAGAGTGCATTGTTATCTGTTATGCCTATGACAGTATATGTCTAGTTTGAATCTCTAAGCTAAAGTAAAATGGGGCTCATTCTGCCTGATGTCAGAAACTGGCATGTAGAATTTATGGTGTGTGAGAAAAGTGTTGGCTTGATCAAGCCAAATGGCTTCATTTAACGGCAATCAGGTTTTGCTTGATAATTTTTTTCACCGAACCGTTAAGCTCAGGGGACACCAAACTACTCTCCCCTTGCCCGACAATTGTCTGATGACAGAATGCTCTGCTTGTGTACAAAAGTAGATCACGATCTCAGCCCCTCCATTCCATGTTGCCAAGTGCATGAAGCTGAACTGACAAGTAGAATTAAGCATGTGTGGGAAATGGCATCAAGTCAAATTAAAAATTCAGCTTGATGATTTTGGTATGATCATGAATAGGCAATGTCAATATTAGTACCACTACAGCTCACACTACTTGCCGATTCCTTTTGGGCCTGAAACAGTGTTAAAAGCCAAGTGAATAATGGCAGATTGCACAGTGATTTTGTGCATGGACATTGCTAATGCTACAGCAGCATTGTTTATTCTTCAGCCAAAACTACTTCGCCAGCATCACTAGTGGATTCTATGCATAGAGCACCTCTGTAAGCTAAAGTAAGGAACAAGAGATTGTCTTTGTGATTTATTTTTGCTCACAGTACTAAAACCCACTCAGTCTACCAAGGACTCCACTAGGAAACTGACTGGGATCTTTTATTGTAAGCCAAGACTATCTTTTAGAAAAAAGAGAAATGACAGCTGCTGTGTAATGTAAATTTTTGTAATAATCATCATATTTATACAATAGAACTTCCATAAAAATCTTCAAGTTATGGACACAGTTGGATGTGAATAGAAGAGAGTGGAAAAAAATATCATGGGAGATTTGCATACTATTATAGTCCAGAATTGGCAATCAAAGATATGGCCACCATTTTAAATAGCATCATAGTTTCAATTGATATATCATACATGGTATGTATGAACCATGCTCAAAGTTGCTCCTGTTTGGTTATCTGATGATCAATATCCTGTAAGACAGAGGTGATCAGTGATACAGTCAAGCCCTTTCTTCAGCGTGCTCATTCTCAGGCAATGCCTCAGAGACAAGACCTGCAGCAGTGCAGGAGACGGTCTTGTCACCAATCAGATGTATATTGCTATATTGCAATGTTAATAACTGTTGTCACTATATACCTGATGTTTACGTTCAAAGTTTTGTACACCTGATCATCTTAGAATTTTATTCTACGACACTGCCTCCGACTCCTGATTATATTATCACCAATTTTATATATCTGGCATCCTCTAACACTAATACTAATATAACTATTGGTAGTTGAATATGGACACCACAGTGTGATCATAACTATCCTTCATTAATAAATTGAACAAACACCATGAATCAGTGGGTTTGTCTTTAAAATTTCATACCTACGGCACTATATAACTCTAAATAGCTTTTTGGATGACTTAATAGTTCTTTGGTGGCTTAAGTCTATTGGTGAATAAAGATGATTTTGCCAAAACAATCGTAATAAGGGAGAAAATAAGCGTGGGGAAGGATACGTAAAAACTTGTGAGTTAAAGATGTTTTGGTAGTATTTTCTTCAAAATACTACTTCATTAGACAGATCTGTGATGAATGACTACATACTGAGGTTTGTTGACAAGACTGTCTCCACTGTAACTGCTGGTCGTGAACCAGGTGACATGTAACTTAGGTTGTGATATATAGAAGTAGTGATAATATAAATGTATACATGAAATGTGAATACTCAACCAAGAAAGCACAAAGTGAATGCAACAAAATCAAAGTGTTTCAACTCACTGATGTGTGCGTCTAACAGAGGCCCCGTTAGTCAAGGTGGGGCACAATTTTCAGAGATAAAGAGAGACAACAAAAAAAAGAAGAAATGTTATTGACATTTGAACCTGGGATCTGAAAATCATAAGAACTCAAAGAAGATATGAATTAACAAAATGAGCTCGGAGGGGGGGAGGGGGACATATTTCAGAGGCTATAGTAGAAACAGACATTTGAGTACACTATTGAGAATGGTCATTTGTTAGGACAGATAAGCTTCGCCCAGTAGCCAGGGGGAAAGGGGGGTGCGAGGGCATCACTGATGACATCTTGACTATCTTTTTCTATCTGTCTGGGTTTTTCTGCAAGTCTCAGTGTGGTGGCCAGAGTGGGACCAGTCCATACATAGACAAGTATGCAAATGTACATTTGTAAGATGTGTCTGCATTTGTAAAATGCGATGAATGAATTGAGTGGAAACATAAATATGAAGTTTTTTTTTTTTTACTTTTTTTACCTTGTGTGCAAGGTCAGAGAAATGGATAAGGGCATTTCTTGGAGAACAACAAAATCTCTCTGGGAATTAGCATAATAGGATTTTAATGGGAAACATTTGAAGCAAGAATCATCTTATCTTATCCCTGGCTAAACTCTGCCTCAGCAAACATAGCTGCAAATAAATTCACTGTAACCCTAAACAACAATAAAATAGATATACGATTGTCTAGCTAACTACATGATTCACTGAGACATCAATACTGCAAACAGTTTCACACTTATAATATGTTGACTGGTTGCACAAATGACACTTTTGCATAGTTTTCTTTTCAAAGCTTTCTGAAGATGTCAATGGTTTTGCCTGCAACTGGTCAGACTCCAAACAATCATTATCATACTCAAACAACTGCTAAGTGTCTCACATTGTGTCTGGTGGCAAATTTTACTTCATGTCAACTTATCTTTTACAGAGTCAATATAACATTTTGCTTTGAATAGTGCAAAATACTCAGCTTTGATTGAATAATGATAAAATACCTTTCCCAGGCTTTAGAATCATCAAAACAGAACAATAAATATAGGCATGATATGGCACATGTAGGAAAGGGAAAAAAAATCAATCAATTTTACAAAAATCAAAGAACACATTGTGAGTTTCTTTCTCTTTTTTACGCGACGTGACATCAGAGCATGAAATCTGAATAAATATATTTTCAAAATAAAATACTACCACATCTCTAACCTAAAGCAAATTAAGGAATGAATGTCTGATAGCAAAAACGATGAAGCCTGAAAAAGCAGTCTGTTACTCTGACAAATTCTGAGCGATTGTGACTAAGTCATGACTGAAACAACGCTGAAAATCAAAGAAGAGAAATCAAGAATGAGATTGGAAGAAAGAGATAAAAAAAAAATTTGAAATACCCAAATGAGTCAATAGTGATCTGTTCTAACAATTCATAGACATATCATACATAAATATTAGATTATTCCATTCAGTCATCACTAGTGTTATCTTATCAATGTAATTTTGAAATTGGTTCTTTCACTGACTGAGTGGATGATGCTGTTAATAATTGGTCAGGGAGTATGTGCTGTCAAATTTATTACCTAGACATGAATGCATGTTGCATGTTATTGCTATATCACAACCCAGCATGCACATCTACCAGCCTGTTAATCTCTCGCCGTTTCACACAATACAAGCAGATTATTAATACTTCATCACAAAGAAGGCAGTACTTATCATCCTCTTACTGTAATCTCCCATGATTCAAAAAGTCAAGAACTGAGGGGGCCACTATAAGGGACAGAGAAACCATTCTAAACTAGGAAATCATGCTGCTTCCATGAGGGTTTTCATATCAAATGTGGCCTAAATTTCTTCAGTACACTCTTTGCAATAGTCTGAACTTTTGTTCTATCACACTGCTGCAGTTTCTTCCTGCTGAGACTTCTCTCAGTGTGATGCCTTTGGCCCTCTTATGAAAAACTGGTTCATAGTGTACCTGCTGGAGATAACATCCCCTAGATATAATTCTAAGAGACTGTTAGAGGGACTGTTGTGTTACCAATGCAGTGGAATGAGGGGTACTGCAGTGGAATGAGGGGTATAACAAACACTGCATGCCCAGATAGTTACCAACATTGTTAAATGTGAGACAAGGAATCAAATCAACCATGCCATGATGTCAACACAAGCAATGTTACCACTCTGATACGACAATTTCTATTCTATTTTTCAATACCTATCGATTGATTCTAAATGTTGCACAACCAATAAAAATGAGCGGAATATCAAAAGGGCTTTTGGTGACAAAATTCGATTTTGCTAACCAAAGGGAAAACATAAGTTAACTTTGAATATGCATGTCTTGACATCTAGAAAAGTTGCATAATAATTTCTATTTCACTAAAGTAAAATACACTCATTTTTCTTTCCATTTCGACCAGTGCTTTTGTATGTTAAAAGTCTGACATCTGACTCATCTCATCTAGCTGCCTAACAAATGACATGCCAACAAAGTTCACTGTCCTGACTCCATGAAGACAGATATGTCTTGTGATGATATTGCTATATCTCCATGACAACAGCAAAAACCATTTTCAGCACAGGAGACATTAAGAAAATAAACAGTCTATAGCACAAGTCATTCAATGAATTTGGTGTGTTACTGTTCCATTTAATTAATGCATAGTTCTGTATGGCATTTTGTTTTCATGACAATAACTGACAGTTCTCTTGCTCAGAAATGTCATGAGATAGTTATATTTCGGCATAATTCTAACATGACATTTTTAAAGAAGCAGTGACAATATATTACAGGAGATATTACAATGATGACTACATGAGATAAATATGAAGAAGAAAGAACCTACGATGGATGATATCAGTTCTGGCAGCCATGGCACATGAGTCATGTAGACACTGCAATACTGAGGCTTTGGTTGATTGTGTTTTACGCAGTTACTCTGGCCAGGTGTGGTGCAACGTTCCCCGGCAAAGTTCAGGCATTCATCGTAGTTACCTGTCCAGGTGGTAGCC
Organism: Peronia peronii; assembly: GCA_039654565.1. Classification (NCBI taxonomy): domain Eukaryota; kingdom Metazoa; phylum Mollusca; class Gastropoda; order Systellommatophora; family Onchidiidae; genus Peronia; species Peronia peronii. The sequence goes on from JBCEWB010911315.1 coordinate 14,388, forward strand.
CCAATGAATACACCTGCAGCTTGCTTGCCTGTAGCATCATACACTGAAACATGGGTCAGTTTTGTCTGTTGCATTATAATAGCAGTATGTTGAGAAAAGAGATGGATGGGTGGACAGACAGACTGATAAACAGGCATATAAACTGATATGCAGATAAACAGATATATACAGACAGACAGGTATAATTCAATACAGATTTTGATATATACTCTAGATGACCAAAACGCTAACAGGTATAAATGTGTTGTGAAATTAGGTCATAACTGAAAACCAAAAATACATTATACATAAAGTCACAAAGTCAATTTTTTTCTTTTTTTTGTTCAAATTATGCATCATGCAACATTTACAAGACTAGCTTTCTGCACCCTATTCCTCCATTGTCCTTTAAAATAAAAAAAAAAAATAAAAAAGATAGAAACGAAGACAGAAATACAAATAAAAATACATCTTAAGTCTAGCTTCACTGACAAACTGAATCTGGTCACTAAGTACATTTTGCATATATCCACTTGTCAATTACAAAAGAAGCTACAGCCAGTATGCAAGGAGTACAAAAGGAGTATGATTTACTTTTCCAAGCCCAGGCTCTCTTATCAGTAAGTGCCTTGTAATACTGCTCCAGGCTGCCTTGACATGTCTCAGAGATCTGATGGTTCTCAGTGAAGTTCCGATGTGCACCAGCTCGTATAAAAGCTCTGAAAGAAGAAAGGGAAGAAAAAAAATAGACAAAAATGAAGCAATGCTGCTGTGAGAAATTAGCGCCCGTCATGTCTCTGCAGCAGCCAGAGTGACAAGTACTGCTTTTCATATCTTGCTGTCAATCAGAATGAGTTGGAAGTCGAAGTCACCGTGCTCAGGCAGGGAAATTGGAGGGGTTGAATGTGATGAAGTGGTCTGGTATCAATGTTTTTTCTGTGCACAACTTTATCTCTGAATAAAAAAATATGGGTAGTTTTGAAGTATATCAGAATGTTGAGAAGTGACTTATGTGCTAAACTGTTCTATTTTGCCAGTTTTTCTTCTGACTCTAACCAGACAGTGTTGTGAGGTCACCTTCTGTCTCTTCAGTTTACAATATCTCTGACTTCCGGCAAGATAACTCATAACTTGTTTCACCACATGAAAGTGTAAGAGGGTTTCATGTAACAGTAATAATAATAATAATAATAATAAAGGGCATTTATATAGCGCCTCACCCCTGGAGGGCTCGAAGCGCTTTACAGCA
>JBCEWB010911426.1:0-15615 GCA_039654565.1 Peronia peronii
ATTTTGACAAAACTAAGTCCGATAAAACCTAATTTTGGTCGACAAGATGAGAAATATCACAGCGTAGAGGCCAGACCGTATAAATCCGGGATGCGCACTATAAAGTGCGTTTCACCTGTTGTATACATAGGCCTACGTGCAGCGCACTTGTAGGGTCAAGTGCTGTGGTATGCTTCTTAATAATCAATGTCTAGACTATCACAGATCATATCACTTATCAGGGAGGCCTAGAGTTCTCAGATTCACTATATGTTGCTTTAAATGGCACTCATAGTCAGTACGCGGGTATGGTGAGCAGTGCTCAGATCTGGATCTATCCTAAATTCCATACCAAAGTCAAAGAAAAGATCAGCCATTTTGGGTGGAAGAAAAATCAGCCTGAAAACACCTTATTATTACAGCATAAAAAAAAAACAAACAACCTGCACAGTGTAATAACAGAACACGCAAATTTTGTTCTACGTCTTTACTAAAAACTTAATCCGATTCTAATCTAGATTTAGATCTAGACTAGATCTAGAAATCTAGATCTAGACCGTGCTATAAGAAATTCTGACACCGTGGCCTATGTCGATTCTAGGTCTAAGTCTCTTCCCCGTGGTCTAAGCCTAGATCTAGATATATAAAATCAACTTGATCTCATTAGTATATAAAAGTTCAATACTAACTGCGAAAGACCAGATCTAGATCTAGATGAGTGAATGAAATTCTAAACTTTATCTCATGCTTGTGTTATTGTACTGAGTCGTTGATCCATAAGCAGACGAAATGCTTTCGAAAATATGCCAGACTTTTCCGATGCTGATCAGTCAGTTCTAGCAGTTTAAACTGGTGTCAGCTGTCAAGTTTCGGTTATGTCTTGAAAAAGGGAGTGCATCAGTTATCATGTGTTCATCCTCATCATCGTTTTATATTGTAGAAGTGTCTTTGAAGAACACGAAGACTATTAACCGGTATTTAGATATTTAATAAAAAGGCAACAAAATGAAACAAATACATAAATGGATAAATGCATAAATAAATGGAAATGGAAACATGAAAACGTAAAAAGTAAATAAATAGATACAAATAATAATAATAATAAAATAAGGAAAACATTTTTAAAAAAAAAATGTAAGCTTCCAAATTTTCGAACCTAGTTGGTTCTTCTTCAGGGTAAAAAAAAAATTGTAGGAATACAGCCTTTGTCTTTTATAACCTCCTCTAGCTATGAGGAGTGTTCACATAGAGGGCAGTGTTATATAAATACCTCAAATTGACATAGACCGTTAACTGGTTGCTGACTAAATGTATTAAAGTAAACAAAACAACAAATTTAAAGAATTAATTGGATAAACAGTAGCAAATATTCATCATCACCCTACAGCAGAAATGTCCTGAAAAATAAGACAGAGACTAGCAACCGGTTTTGAAGTAAACAAATACACAAACACATACACAAACACACACACACACACACGACCAACAAAATTAAAGCAAATTTGAAGATTTATTTTGATAGAAAGTGATCCATTTGGCTCTTCATCATGGCAAGGAAAAAAATCGTCATTATCATCATCATCACAATTATCGTTAAACTGTTTAGCTACTGTGAGTCATAGATCCATTATGCATGATCTTCAAGACTTCTAGTCCTGTACTTTCTTTCCGATTTCGTGCCAAGTCTGTCATATGCCTTTTTATTTTCGTCTCTTCATATTCTTTGGCCTGCCCTTGCTCCCTACAGGTTCCATGTTAGGCTTCTCTTGGTAATGCTGTATATATTATCATATGAATAATATACCACAATTGAAAGGAACTAGTTTGGGAGAGGGAAGGAAAGTGGAGAATAAAGCTAGTGCGTTCTAAGGAGGCCATAGATCTACTTAGCATTGACATTCCACTTCAACATTTTGAAGGGAATAATGGGAAGGGGAGAAATATGTAGGCACATCCTCTTTCTTTGGTTCTATGTTGTTTCTGTTGTTTCAACTTGGCTGTAGTAGTGGTTTTCCTTTCTATGCAAACTCAAATATTGCAGCTCTGCTGTAGCATAATACTTTTCAACTGTTATAACTTTGAGTGTTTGGGATAACCAGTCGGCCAAAACTTGCCAAGTTGTCCTAGAAAATACATTCTGCCTCTGGAAACTTTGAGAGACCGGGTGTTAGATCTAACATCATGGCAAATAATATGCAGTCAGCAAGCATATTAATACATGTGATAAATCTAGATCTAGTTCTGTTTAGATCTAAATTTGTTTAAGTGGTGGAGATCTGCTACAACTTTCTAGCCTGTTATCAGGTAACGTTTGCTCTCAAATAATGACGACGTGACCATTGACAGTTAACAGAGGGCACGACAATCTTGCTAGAAAGTAGGCCCAGAGTCTAGACTAGAAACTATCATAGATCTAGGGGCTATTTTCTTGCGGGATGATTGAAGCTGCAAATAATATGCGTTTTTTTTTTTTGACAATGTGTTTATTTAGATCTTGATCTTGAAAATTTGGATTTAGTCCAGATTATACTTTATGTTCTTTTACAAAGTTCTCCAAGGTTAAGAGTAAGAATGTTTTGATGTCTAAAGTTGGATGATAACTAGGGTTGATGTGTGTGTGTATGTGCGTGTGTGTGTGCATTCTTTCCTAGGTGGATCCCCGTGCTGCCATGGTCCATTGTCACACATACCAATTCTTGTGGTTTACCAGCCAATATTTCATTTGAAATCAGGTTTGTGGTTCAGGATCACAACCTTAGTGGTGGAGCAGCTGACACAACCTATACCTGTTTGAAATGCAATTGTGAAAAAGCCACATGTACAAATATAGATAGCAGTAATAATAGCCTCTATCCAAACTATCCTGTCATCACATTATTATAAGGCCCAGTCTAAAGTAAGTATTCAATGTTAGTTCACATTGAAACTCATTTTTTTTTTTTTTCAGGAGCAACACAGTGAGATCTAGCACATGAAAGTCCAGTCAAAGCCATAGAATTTATATATACCTGAAATTTGGGGGCTTCTTTGACCATGGTCTGCTAGTTCATAATGCTGATACAGTATCTATTTTATTTTTAAAGCAGGTATACAGTGTAGTTGTGACGTGTCATAATTTTTATATATATTTTGTCTTCACTCATGTGCCACTGTCTTTGTTGGTCACATAAGATTTTGAGTTATTTAGAAAATGGTACTGCAAAGAAAATTTGTAAATTTTTCTTAATAATGTATAATATGGAAACTATTAATATATGATCTTTAATTTAATTTTTTTCTTTTCAGAACAAGACATGGATACATTTACAGCCTGATAGATGCTGTAAAATTATACATCAGGATTGCTATTACTGTCACTTCAACTGGAATTCATTAGAATGGAGTCAACTTCAAAATTCCTGTTAACATTTGGTGCTACTACTAGGAAATTCAGCAGATTCATTTCCTGCCACCATCCAAAAATTCCACCTGCCACTTTGTTCAGACATGCGTTGAGGATTCCTTTACAAATCTCTACTCGACAATGCAGTTTCACAGCCAAAAATAGTTCAAAGTACTTCATGAAGTGCAGGATTAGATTATTAGAAACAAATGGTTATTTAAAAGAGACGGTCTTTATTCAAACATTTTGCAGGAGATTGAATACTCGAGTCTTTTCATTAATAAACAAATATCCAGCTCTCTTAGGACTTTGTCTGTCAGTGAGTGCCATTCCAGCATTAGTATTTTACAACAGGTGCCAGTTTATTATTCCCGATGTTTTAGAAAGTTGGATTCCACACGCCAGGTGTGAAGTTATAGAATCTGTATCTACAGACATTGTCAACCCACCAGTGATCATTAGGAAACAACAACAGACTTGGACATTGAAAGAAGTCTTGTCTTCTCTAAGAGAATTTATCTTACTTAATGTAAGAGCAATTCGTCTCCTGTGTGTGTTTCTCCCCCTGCTGCTGACATATCCACTGACATGTAGGTATTGCGAATGTTAAAACACAAATATTGTAGGAGTGATAGAACTACAGTCAAACTTTGACAACTAAGTGTGACAAAGGAATAATATGAAATGCGTTTCATGATTTTGTTAGTACTATAGAACATTGCAACATTTGATGTTAGGATTGCACAGCCTTTTGTCAAAGACATCACTTTTTGTTTTCATATTAACCCTGTCAAACGTTTGTTTCTACCTCAGGAGTAAGAAGACGATTTATAACTATTGTCCAGTAGAATCATTACTCAATACAGTAAAGTCTCTTCTCTCTATATTTGCCTGGCAGCAGCCTACAGTTGAGGTTTGGATCACCCTTCATTCGAGAAATTCATGCATACCTTTGGATTTAGCACTCAGTGCCTGTCCAATTTATTTTTAATTGATAACGTGGGAACTTTTTTGCATTGATGCTAATAATAATTTTGCCGTTTCAAATTGAAGTTTAAAAGTTTTGAAACTTGGTTTACTTAAATCTATTGATTCAGTTTTAAAGCTTAAAAATCACAAGGGATCTAAGTCTCAAATTCACTTGTCATATTCTGACTTTTAATTTTTATGTCAATGTGTTTGACTTTCATTTCTGTATTTTTTTTTTTTAATTTGAAAATCAAAGATATGGGCCCCAGATGGTTCACTCTATGGCTGAACCTGCTGTATATCGCTGCAGAGCGTTCAGGAGCGAGTTTTGTCAAGCTTGGCCAATGGGCAAGCACTCGCAGAGATCTTTTCTCGAAGGAGATGTGTGATCTGTTCTCTGGCCTTCACCACCGAGTACGACCCCATCCGTGGTCATTCACCGTGAGAGCTTTGAGACAAGCCTATGGAAAAAACTGGCAAACACTTCTGCATTTGGTTGATAATCAAGAGCCTATTGGATCAGGATGTATTGCACAGGTGAAAACTCACAAATGTTGGGACTTTCAACATATCTATTATCACTTTCCATGCCAAGACACTCAGACGCATACAGAACTTTCCATTTTGTCCGTGAATTTCAGCAAAAAGCACTATATTTAAGGAAGATCCTAACGATTAACCATGAGAGTATAATTTCTATGAATGTTTCTGCACATTTGACAGACTTATTGTCTTGCCCGTGGTGTACAAAGTGTTAAACGATTATTGCCTGGGTAGGTCTGAATATTACACTGAATTTTAATATTGTAGGTAGTAAGTCAGGGAATCCATGTTAATCAACATGCTGGGTATTTGAATTGCAAAGTGTAATTTGTGGTGAAAATGATTTTCCAGATTGCATGTTTGCTGTGCAAATTACCTCCCACATAGTGTGTCACTAGTTAGCCTGCCAGTATACATGAAATTAGCGGCCAATCTTGACAAGTATACAGAATTCCTTTACTGCCCAGTCAGATTTCAGAGTTGCTGCAGGCAGTTAGGTAGTGTTACTTGGAATTCACAGGTCTCTGACCCTCCTGGAATATCACAGATTAGCCTTTGTCCCTAGACTCCCTCATTTTGTGATTATCATTTATGTATTGTTACTGTTTTTAATTCTTTTTTTTTTTTTTTTTTTTTGTCTGCTGTTTATTTGCATATCTTTTTTCTCACTCTCTCTCTCTTTTCAGTGATTCGTGCATCACATACTTTTTACAATTCAACCACATCAGTCCCAATTGACAGCAGTGATCCCAACTCTCGGAAGAGGAAAACCAGTACTCTAAACACTACTGCTAATCCGGAAGACAAGAGGAAGATAATTGGAGATACCTTTATGAAGGTATGGTCACTAATATTATACTACAGTTACCAGTGATGTGTAAGTTATAGATATTTGCTTCTAATGTGTCATTAGAAAAGAAGAGGGGCAAAGATTTGAATAGTTGCTGTTTGTTTGTCTTTATACAACCATATTTTAGAAATTTTTAAAATGGTATGAAGATGTTAAAGAACAGTGATAAGTATTAAGATGGTAGAAATAAGTCGGCGCTTACAATATTAAGACCTGAATCACAGCACTTGATAGATCTATATACATTCAGTTACTTGTTGATTTATCTTATACATTTATGATGAATCAATATGAAGGCTGTGTTTCATAAAATTTTTATCGTATTATGTTTGACCTAAACCATTCTGTTCTGTTGCAGGTTGCTAATGAAGTGATTGATGAGCTTAATCTGAAACCTGAAGATGTTTATTTGGGACAAGGTAGGGAAAATACCTTGTATTTTTATATATTTTGCAAATTCTTAATTTTGAAATAGGAGGTGGGAAGTAGCTAATAACTAAATATTTAGCAAGCTATTTCTAGTTACTAATTACTAAAACAGGTAAATTCTCCAAGACAGTCATTCTGTTCTATAGTTTTGACATGTGGTTTTGATGTAACATCCATTACCTTTTTTTGTTTTATTTCATTTTTTTGTTGTTGTTTTAATTTAATCATATATTTCAGGTGATAAGCTCTTTCAGTCATTTATGACCCTTTACCAGTGGTCACAAAGTTAAAAAACTTTCCACAACTTCTTGTGATTAAAGATGATGTAACTTTAAAATTAACATTTTTAATGGATTTTTGGGAGGTGGGCATTGTAACTGTATAGAATGTTCATAACTGCTTGACAGGTTTCCTATTTTGTGTGTGTACATGTGTATGTGTGCATGCATGCTTACAGCAGCAGAGTGGTGGTATTTGGATGGAATGAATAGGACTGAAATTTCTAAAACTTGTCATTATATATTTATTTATGTATTTTTTGTGACAGGTACTCTAAGACCAGATTTGATAGAGAGTGCATCCACTTTGGCCAGTGGGAAGGCAGATGCTATCAAAACCCATCACAATGATACCGACTTAGTGAGAGAGTTGAGGCAGCAGGTGGGTTGAGATCTCTGTCAGTGACACAATAGACTTGTCAGTACTAGTTGTCTCCTTATCAGTGGTCATGACAGGAATTAGATATTTGCAGTTGGGCTCAATCTTTTATGTTACATCCTTAAGAAAATGGCTGTAGGAACCAACTTCTTGTTCTGGATCTTCGAATACCTCAAATGACTGGGAATTCTAGAGTGAAAATTTTAGCCCCCTGTTTGCAAAGATCTCTGCACTTTCATTCTGTTCTTTCTTACTAGGACAAACCTTTATTATAAGGCTGAAGAAAAACATTGCCGTAAAAATCACTGTAATAAAACATACTATTTTTATTGAGTATTCAAAATCCAGTGGTTATGGTTGTAGCAATGAAGAGAAAGGAGGGCAGTAGGAGGTTTGAATATCATGAAATTATTTTTGACCAGAATCAAACATTCTTTCTCATGATATTAATTTTGAGGGGCATGTGTAAAATAATTTTTGGAAGTTTGTTCATTAAAATTTCTGAAATAATAATAATAATAAAGGTCATTTATATAGCACCTCACCCCTGGAGGGCTCGAAGCGCTTTACAGCAGGACCAAAATGTTGAACAGAATATGCCTCAAAACAAATATGGGCAACAACATACATACAAATTCATACCATGGTATACAGATACGATTCGAGATATGCTCACATACATAATCATGTAATACAACTCAAACATATTTGTAAGTTTGTAGACATGACTGACAAACGGGAAAAGCCTGAAAACATTACTCAGATAGGTGCTTGATGAACAAGTATGTTTTTATCAGATTTGTGTTGTCATTCCAAAAAGACAGATGAAAATTCTAGCTCAAAGATCTGTTGTTTTTTTGTTTTTTTTTTCCTCCAGGGGCGAGTAGTTGAGCCATTGAAAGACTTCCACAAAGATGAAGTGAGAGCCATTGGCAAAGACCTGGGCTTACCACAGGAAGTGGTTCAGAGACATCCCTTCCCAGGTAAAGATTCTTTGAGTGAGAAGGTAACAAAAATGGAAAACAGTCATCTGGTAAAAGGAAGATAGCAGACTCTTATTTTGCTGTAACAATGTGTTGGTGATGGTTTTTCAACGTTTTCAACCTTTGAACATGATGAGTAATCTTATCAGTGCAAAAAAGGTTTGACAGTATTGCAAAGAGTGTAGTTTTATGATATTTGATAGTTTGTTTTGACATATTAAAATTCAGCTTTGAAGTACGTTTGAATGTGACAGTCTCAAAAGTAAATTTGCATCCATTGTATGACATATTTATATATCCTCTCAACTCCAAACTTTAGGCCCAGGACTTGCCATCCGAGTCATTTGTGCTGATGAACCTTACATGTGCAAAGATTTTGCTGAAACTTCAGTGATGCTCAGAATCATCTCCACTTTCGCAACATCATCTAAAACTGTGAGTACAAAAATTACAGTAAGTTCAGGGGAACTTTTTTGGTTCCCAAGAACCTGCCGACTTAGAGCCCATCTCTGCTATGCCGTGAACTGAATTTTTTCATAATGATTTGCCTGCCTAAGAACCCGTCCATACATACAAAATCTGTTGAAGAGCACAGTACCGAGCAAGTGCTCATGATGTAATTTCATATCAGATTGTCCATTTGAGAGAAATGCACAGACCTAGGTGTGCAGTAAAATGGAGGGGGGGGGGGGGCATAGAGGCAAGAGGGATATGAGGACAGGGAGTGATGGAGAACATATGACTGTTTAATGAGACCATATGTGGACAGCCTGTAATCATTATTTCTTTGCCAACGCATGGGACAGGGCCTGTGGTTGGTTTTGTGCAAAAGAGAATAAGTTTTGTCTCCTGACTGATCAATTGTTTTCCTACTCCGATCGGTTTGGATAGTTTTAAACACTTGAGTCACGATTATCCTTGGAGTAACTGGCAATATCATGGTTTCATTCACCAGTGATAAAACCATGAAACTAGATTTGACCTGAGCATTGTTGATGCAGTCATACACGAAGAAAGGCCATGAAATGTTAGATTAATTAGAATGCGTATACACACAAATAAAGGAAAAGCTGTTCGTCTTGTATGGAGACAAATGTTTAACTAGCAGTACTTAATGATCAACTAATTAATTTTCCTTTAATTAATTGCATGATATGGTCAACTTGGTTGTATTTGTACATGACATAAATGCAAATAATACAATGGTCTGTGATTGAAGTATGGCAAATGTGAGCATTGTCAACTGAGTGTAGATCTCACACACTTGAAGTTTTTGTCTGGCTTCATCCTGTATCATCTTGTAATTTAGAAAAAATTAATTCTTTAATTGTACAACTTCATGCATGGTTGCAGCCTAGATTGGTGGTTTTATTCCATTTTCTACCAGATGAATGTTTTCTAAGTCTCCATGTGTTATCAGAAGCCAGCTCTGCACTGCAGATTGTGGCCAATAGATCTATATTTGAGAGCTGAATGAATGCTGACTACATTCTGAATCACTCATAAAATATAGACCAATACTCAGTGTAGTAAAGTTTTTATGGATTTAATCATTCATTGTGGTATTACTTGATGGTGATTATAGGTTATATTACACTAATACTAATATTACAGCCGGTACAGGTTGCTTTGTTTTGTTTTTGTGAGCTTGTAAACTGCCTATAAATATATTAAACTCAATTTCATATTTGAAATACAATCCAACATTACTTGACTGAATATTTGGGGTAGACTGATTCAGTATGATACGTTATTAATAGGAATTACCCAAGCTCTAAATGTTAATTTTTACTGTTACTTGTTTTCATCTAAAACTAATGGGCCGCTTTATGCTTATAGTTTTGTGTATATATCTGACAACGCTGTCACTGTTTAGTGAATTATCAGTTTGTCAGCCTGGGAAATGCAAAGGCACATACAATGCAGTCCCACCTTAACCCATCACAGCGTCTTATAGCAGAACAAGAGACTCACGTGACGAGTTCCTTGCATTGACCAGAGGTAGGCCTAGTGTGATCTAGGCATACACCCATCCAAAACAGTTCCTCAAGTTTCTGGCAGAATGTGATGGTCTTAACCTCCCCTTTCCTTTTCCCAGAACCACATCTACCCCTTATACAGTTTCCCATTAAGTTTAGTGTTTGTTGTTAAACAATATTAGGTTGAGCAAAGCAGAGTAGGGCTGTGGAGGTGGTCAAGGTAGCTGGGTTTTTGTAATAAAGAAAAAGAAAAATGGGCAGGACTAAAACATTTTGTTAAGAAAGTCAGGAATGTGGAGCTACCCAGGACAGAACTAATTGCAATTCCCAAAACATATTTCCAAATAATACTGAGTTAAGTGGTTTTGTGACTCTTTAATATTCAGCTCAGATATGATGGACTGTATTTTAATTGCTTTATAGTTTGTTGTTCAACTGCTACGTGACTGTTTTTAAAGTTGAAACCTTGTCCTTTCTCTACCAATCCACTACAGCCACATTCACTGCTGAACAAAATCAAGTCAACTTCATCTCCAGAAGAGCAGGATCAGCTGATGCGAATCACCTCCAGATTGACGCTCACATCTCTCTTGCTCCCTATCAAAACTGTCGGCGTCCAGGTAAGGTTGCAGAAGAGAATGAGGAGAAAAGTACCGATAAGTAGATTCAGCTATTAAATCCTTTCTTTTTTTTTTCATGTTAACTCTAAGAAATTTATTTAAAAAAAAAAAATGTGGGAGTGCCTGGATTTCTATGGTGACTATTCATGTTTGAGAAACAACAATTTATGCTAGAAGCTGATATGATATAGCATGAGCACCTGATACATTGTGTAGAACTTGGGAAGGATACAAAATCGAATGAGCCAGTTTTTGGCCAGATTGGGTCTTTCATGCTTAAAGGGTTAAATAAAGTAATCTGTTCTTCTGCAGCATGGGCCTTTTTTTTTTTTTTTTGTACATCTTGCACGGCTGTGAACGAATGGAAAGCTTTTTTTTTCCCTCCCTGAAGATAAATGTAAAGAATAAGATTATAGATATGTAGCTGATTGTGTGATATTGTTTTATATATGTATTTGTGGTGGGCATCTTCCTAGGGTGATTGTCGAACGTACAGCTATGTGGCAGCATTATCTAGTGAGGAGGATCCGATCTGGGAGGATCTTATCACCCTTGCCAAAATCATCCCCAGAATTTGTCACAGTATTAACAGGTGACTAACTTGTTTCTGAGTTTACATCATTCTGGAATGATATCTAATATCGTGGATATTCAGTATTTTTAATGTCTAGGTATTTTCGGACAAGATCAGCTATGACAACCAAAGACAACAACAACAAAAAAATGAATTTGCACCAGGTACTAATGAACTCAGAAATTGAAAAGGGCTCTGTGGGGAGAGTAGAAATCCTTCATTTTTAACTTTTTTGCCAGTTTCCAATGCAGAACAGAATTTGTCATACTCGGGCAATAATAAATGATTCCTCAGTGAGTTACATTGATGTTAAGAAGTTCCAGCTTTGTCAGTGATCTTAGCAGCAAACTTGTTGACATAGCAGACACTTGGATTCTACATTACCAGTCTCATTTTCATTATTGAAAGAGGGAAAGGATGGATAAAATTGTAAGTGTAGCTTTAATCAGAAAGAGCAAATAAATTTTTGACTAAAGATATTGCAGTAGTCCCTGTTACTATGTTAGATGTCAAGTCATAGTGGGGTTATTTTATTGGAAGGAGCATGGACTGACCATTTGGCAAGACATTTCCCTTTCATTGTAATGCACAATTAAAATTAGAAAGAAAGGAGCACTGCCTTGGCTTAGATCTAGGTTTAAACCAACAGAGATGGAAAAAGCTATATAAACAAAATGTCCTCACAATGTCCCTGACAACCCCGCAAGTTTATGGGACCTGTGAGCAGTGTGAGATCTAGTATGGTCTTGATGGGAAATTTAGAATATAGAGCAGCTAATTCAGAAGCTGGATGAAATCTGTATAGTTTGTTTGTTTGTGTCTACCTTTATCCTAATCCTAAACTGACTAAAGAGGCTGTACCAGTACTTTGTCCATCTGAGGGTGACATCAGTTCAAAATTAAAATGATTTGATTTACTTCAGTCATGCGGTCATTGTGAGCTAATTTGGTAAAATATGGGATCTCTATCCTTTTTGGAGTAATCTGGTTATATGGCCAGTCTATTATTCAGTATTTTTATTATTATATGTCAATGTATTTTTCAGAGTTGTTTATGTATTTGGTGGACCATTGGTTCACCCTGTAGAAGATGTGACCCCAACTTTCCTGACTACTGGGGTCTTGTCTACATTAAGACAAGCTGACTACAATGCAACAAGGACATTGGCAGAATCTGGTATGGCAGGAGCAATTTCTCAGGTAGTTCAGAAAATTAATCCTTCACCCTATGCTATTATAATAATTAACACTGCTGCAAGAGTTTGACGTCTACAATAAAATTGATTTGGGGAAAAAAAGGGGGGGGGGAATCTATGTGAAATGTTGTTAGGTCGAGGTCATTAGAGTCTGCTGTTTTATAAGGGTGAAAAAGCAGGGTGGAGATTTTTGAAAGACAGATTTGCTTCTTTTCAAAGATCTTTCTGCTCTTGAGAGATGGTACAAAACATCATTGCCTGTTTTATATGTCAAGGATCAACCACAGGAAAATTTTGCCAGAGAAGGAAGTGAGAGAGGAAGTAAATCTGTTCTGATGTACAAATAACTCTTTTTCTTAGTTACTTTGAAAAGATGAAACTTGATATGCCATTACTGTGATTGTTTAAGCTTTAAGTGAATCAAGTTGAAAGAAATGTTCAGTAGTTTTCTCTTTGTCAGTTACTCTCTGGTGAAAAATTATTGAAAGGGAAGATGTGAGGAATAAATGGAAGAAGAAAGGTTGGTACAGACCTGCCTACCCTCCCGCGTTACGCGGGATCCTCCCGCATTTCAACCCACCATCCCGCCCTCCTGCGCTATAAAGATAAATTCCTGCTTTTGGACAACATTGCATTTTATACCAGTTTTCTTTCCGTTTCATTCTTTGGTATCATTCAGAATGCTGCTGGAATATTATCTTCACCTTCAGTGCAGAAAGAAAATTGCGTTCTCAGGTGCATTGTTATGAACAATGGTCCTGCCTGCTGCCGTTGCCAAGGCCTGTGTCTGTAGGCCAACAGTATATGATGTAGCCCAGCCCGTACATGTAGTGTTATGTGTTGTACCCCGCCCATCGCGCCCACATGCTCAGTAATCGTTCATGCGTGCCTGTCATTCATGATCCTGTTATCGGTCGGCTCACAATCGCTCTTGTTGTTCCCTTTTGAACTGAAATCTTTGAATAGTCGTGGTTTTCCCATCCCGCCCCTCGTTTTATCTTTTCATTTACAGTGTGCTTGTTGCCCGGTTATGTAAAGTTATGACTCTCAATGTAGATCTATCTCGGGATCGTTCACATACACAAGTCAGGTCCGATGCTGACGACTTGTTTAGCTTACAAATAGTTACGTCATTGGCGCCACGGGCAGAAGACAGCAGGCTGGCCGCAACTTGTATCATCATGTAGCTCTTGGCCTATGGTCTTTCTGTTCACTTTACATAATAAGGAATAAAAGAAAAAAAAGACCCGAGTTCGGCGATTCCGACACAATCATGGTGTGAAATTTGACCTGCCTATCATTCTATGGAATGTCCTTGCCAGCAATCGCTATTTTCTGTCAATAAGATGGCTATTATTGCACCTACCAGTAATCGCTGCTAGATTTTAACTGCTTCATTGCTAAGCATCAGTGATATGGTCAGTTTTCCTCTCTCTATCCACTGCCGTTCCCCACCCGCACTCAGTCTTACCAACTGTGCGTGAGCCAACCAGCAGTGTCCAGTACTTTCCCATGGGCAATCAAAACCGTCAACAGACTGCTATTCAAGATTACATGTAGAAGCAGATTATTCTGGGCTCTCATCGGTGAGTCATCTCCGAATCATGTATGTCGCGTCTATCAAAAGATTCTGCATATAGTCAGTGGTCGGAGCACTTGATCAAAGGGAAAGAAGGGATGCTGGGTGGTAGGCTGAATGTTAACCTACCATGTTATGCTCCCCTTCTCCCTTCCCTCCTTGTTGGCAAGTAATGCAGCAAGGTTGATTGCCTTCAGAAATGTAAGAGAACTGCATAAAAGAATAGAAATTTGTGCATTGCATCCTCCAAATTTTTGTGAATGTTGCAAAATGCATCAGATCTATGATTGACAGAAACTAAAACTGCCGCTATATACATGTAATGAGTCTGACAGAATGTAGGAAATACAGATTTAAATGTTTGATATTTATATTGAATGGAACTTTAGGTTCATGTACTGATGCTCCACTATTATGTAATACATAATTAATAATAATTCTAAGTAGGAACTATGGATCGGTGAATTTCCTTCCTTTTCCCTGATTTTCCCTCCTTTTTGAGTCAGACATCCCTCCTCCTCTGTTGTGAGGGTAGGCAGATCTGTTGGTAAGCCTTGGTTCAGTTTTTCATTCCCAGGAGATCAGTACAGTTCGCACTTCGCAGGGTTGACTGTGACTATGTTTGTTCTTTGTTTTATGTCACAGATGCCCATTGTGTTGATCCCCATCCACTTTGACCGTGATCCAAGCAATCATCTGCCTTCCTGCCAGCGCTCCATAGTCATCCGCACTTTCATCACCAGTGATTTCATGACGGGTATTCCAGCAACGCCTGGGAAACAGCTTCCTGTGAAGGTGGGGTATGAGATGCTCAGTGATGAGCTAACATGGAATTGCTTCCTGCAAACTGAAGTTTTGTCTTAGTTAATATTTTGGTAGCTGCTTTTTGTGATGAATTTGTTTGGCCTTCGCATTTTTAAAAAAAAAGTTTTTTTTAAAAATTTTTTATTTTTTAAAATTTTTTTATTTATATGCTTCTGAAAGTGAGATTTCCTCAAGTCAAAATGACACATATTCAATAAAAGAAACTAAATTTTGAAATACCTTTTTTTTTGTTTTTTTTTTTTTCTTTAATTTTTTTCCCAGAAGTTTTCAAATAACTTGATCTGTTGCAATGAGTTTATTTACTATTGTATCTTTGTCCTTGGGATAGTAACTGTTTATAGAAATACCATATTTATTTCTTTATGCAGGTGTTGAATCAAATGGTGGAGAATATCCTACAAGTCCCAGGCATTTCACGAGTTCTCTTTGACTTGACGGCAAAACCTCCGGGCACAACAGAATGGGAGTAGACCACTTGGCTTGCGCTTTATATTGTATTTATTTGTGGACCCTCTATATGCTTTCCTTGTCAGGTTTTCTCAAATGAGTTACAAGAAGTAGATGCAAGCATTTTCCTCCTTTTTCTTTTCTTCTTTGTTCTTTCCTTTTCTTGAGAAAAGAAGACAGCTGCAAGAAAAAAATAAAGCTCACAGGTCAGACAGGGGAGGAAACAAAATTTAATACGGAGTGACTATTGTGGCCATGTGGAAAGTTCATTTGGGTTTGAGCCAGGTGAACATTTTTAGCCAGATTCATCTCCTTCTACTGAAAAAGGTGTGTGGTGAACACTGTTCACAAGTCAACAGTTGCCTGTGTATAAATCAAATTAGAGACCAATTTTTGGCCTCAATAGACTTTTGGTCCATTGTGGCCACAAAAGCCCATATCAATTTAATATTATTAACTGAAATGAAGAAAGAAAAATAAAATAAGCAGAATAAGTTAACTTTGCCTATGAAAAATTGATTCTGTGTTAACCGCTTCACTGCTAGCCAATTTTTGCATTGTTTGCAGCCCTGTGCTAAGCACCAATGATACTCATCAGTGTCG
>JBCEWB010911537.1:6469-32870 GCA_039654565.1 Peronia peronii
AGGAAACAAAGGCATCGTCAGAAGTTGGTGTCAAAGCAAAAGTTGCCTGATTCCGCCCCCCCCCCCCCCCGCCCGCAACCGCCCGTTCTCACCCCAAGCACACGTACACACATTCAGCCTTCTCTATCCCCCCAAAAGACCGGCTAAAAGCTATCGTTAGATGACCCAAAAAAATCATTCATTGTTACACCTTTAATTGATAAGTGAGAACAAGGGCTGTTATCCCTCTGTGGAAAGTACTTTAATAAAACTAAAACGTCTTTTTCATTATAGTTTACCCCCCCCCCCTCCCCCCTCCACCCACACACATATTCAAATCGTGTAACTTTCTGTAGTAGTAAAAGACAACCTATTCTATTCTCTGCATTTTGTTCGATCTATTTGCTAGAAATTGTAGTTTGTTCAACATGTGTCAAAAGAGAGATCGCAAAACTACGGTTCGGTTTTCTCGAATTGGAACGTCAAAGAAGAAGGCGTTTTGTCGAAGTACGTTAGCACTGTCGTGTGTGCCAAGCCGTGAGTTGTAGTTGTTAATGTTATATATTATGTGTCGATAGGTCTGTTATGGGTCTTGTCGTAGGTTTATGGTATAGATATAGCTGATTGGCAATTGAATTCGACGGTGCTCTTGTGATCGATGGACGGATGGCCTCCGTCCGACGCTGACCTACTTTTCTTATGGTTGTCCTGTTATAATAAGCTCTGCTCCTGTTATCTACACTTACACTACAGGCTGCTTTCCTTTCTGTGATGGAGGAGGAGAGGAGGAGGGAGGTGGAAAGCCTAGGGTGTGTGTGTTGGGGTTGGGGGGGGGGGGGGGGAGGCGAGACACCTTGCGAATCTTTTCTTCCTTTGAACTGACGGGTCACATCTGTTTTTACGTTTTTGACCTGGACAAACTTTTTGACAGTCCACTTAGGTCGCCTGACGGCACAGGCTGGCTGGTGATCGATTTTTAAACAAGAAAACTTGTCTGGCGTAGGTTTTTTTGATGGGTTTACATTGTTATCGTTGTTGTTGATTACTGGTAACAACAAGATCTAGGGAAGGAGAGGTGATATCATTTTCGATATAGGACATTCCCCTGCCCCCCTTCCTGTGCTGCCTGCCCTTCTTCCTAATCCAATGGCTAGTCTTTCTTTCTTTCTTTCTTTCTTTCTTTCTTTCTTTCTCTCTTTCTTTCTTTCTTTCTTTCTTGCTTTCTTTCTCTTGCATTCTTTTTCCTATCTTTCTTTCTTTCTCTCTTTGCTTTCTCTCTTTTTTCTTTCTTCTCTCTTTCTTTCATTCTTTCTTTCTTTTTTTATCAATACATATTAATTTGTCTTCTTACTGTGTTTTTGTTTCAGTGACTATGACTCCCTATCACCACAGAATGTCTATGAAAACTGTAAAATGGTAAGTAAGCATGGAACAATAAATGTTTTCTTTTAATTGCCTATTTGCTTTAACTGTTTAACAAAATAATTGGCATTTTTTCAGTGGGCATAGGCATGTTTCACAATTTAAATGAAAGCTATTATTTGTATGGGTGACCATTTAAAAAAAATAATACATTTCAAAACATGGCATTAATTTATCCTCGATTGTCAGATTAGATACATAGTTAGTTGGTACTTTTCAGGAATAGAGTCTTTGCAAAGGATCTGGTATAAGCAGCATTTATAAATTTTTAGTTTATTTTTATAATACAGCTTCTCTCATGGAAATGACCCTCTTGCTTTTTTTTTTTTTTTATATGTGTCAGTTTCACGCGGAAGATTGCCAAGACTATTTTATTCATGTTTCATTCAATCAGGCCTTCGATATTGCTGAGCGGGAGCTGAATATCCCAGCATTCTTAGAGGCAGAGGACATGGCACGGCTGAAAGTTCCAGACAAACTGAGTGTGATCACATATGTCTCTCAGTACTACAACTTCCTGAATGCTCTTCCTCAGTGTAAGTCACAGCTGATGCTGCAACTTGACCTTCACCTTTCATCATTGGCATATTCCCACAGTTTTGTTTGTTGTCAGTTTATTATTTATTATTTCAATATTATGAAAGTTTGCCACAAAAAAGATAAATTCAGTTTTCTCATTTTGAGAAAAACATGTTTTTTTGTCTTTTCTTTTTTTTTTTTCCCCCAAAGAAGTTTGTTTCGTTAGACATACAAAATTGGCAAGGTTTGTTACCACTGGAAGAATCACACTTTGCAAGGTGTTTTTCAAATGAGATCATATAACTCACACAAAGATATCATCTCATGCACATATCTTTGAAATCTTAAAAATAGTACTGTCACCATTAGTGATCAAACTCTTCATATTGTCATGTAAGTTTTCAGACTGACATATGAAGAGAGAATGTGGAGATTTCGATGACAATTTAATTGTGATGTGTACATCGGGTAATAGGTAAAGACATGAGTTTTCATGATTAATAAAACATTGCTCAATTAAATTATTTAGATTGAAATGCTAGAATGATTTCACTTATTTTTACGCTCATTGATGAAAGATTTTCATTATTTGATCCATGGACATGCAGTTGGTACAGTCACAATGAGTTTAGAAGTTTGAAAATGGAAAATAATGATTTTGTTGAATGTAATGCAGTGAGACTACTATGGAGTCAAATACTTCAAATTTATTATTCAGTGGATGCTTAGAGGTTCATCAATGTGCTTCTTTAATATAAGACCATAATGAGAGGTTAGCATGACTGTGTGAAGGCTAAATGGGCAGGAAACATTTCTCATTAGGTGATTCTATTATCATGTTAAAAATCCAGTCAGAATAGCTACTCCTTCTGTACTTTGCAGTGGGTGGTCCAGGAGTGAAGGCGGCAGTGTCCACCAAGCCTGTCTCTGGCACCAAGCGTCCCCCGGACAAGGACACCTCTCAGGCTCCCAGCATCAAGAAACCAACACCCAAAGCTGCCAAAGAGAATGCTGAGCCAGTGAGTAACGCAGTCACTAAGAGATCCTTACTTATCATTAGTTCATGTGATACTTGAAGATGGAGTCAGTCTTGATTCAGTGGGCCCAGCCTGAATTCTACACAGATGACTGGAAATAACAACATCAAATGAGAAGGGCAACCTATGAAATCTTATTTTAAGATATTTTTGAGAAACGTCTTTGTAATTTTTTGTTAATTCCTTGATATACTGTTTTTCATGATTGTCATGCTAGATAACAGAGAGATAATCATTTGAGAATTTCACAGCAATTTGGAACATAATCTTCTAATATTTAACTAAGGAGTTTTGAAATGTGAAGACTGTTTTTGACATTGAATCAGTGAATGGAGAGAGAAAATAAACTATCTTTACTCTTTTGCTGGCTGGAAATTGCTCTGTTTGCATGACCTTACACCTGACATTGCTTCACAAGCTAAAATCACACTCCTTCATTTGTGTGTTCTAAAGGATACAATGTTACTATTACAATTAACAATGATATTCCATTTATCATTATTTATTGTCAGTAGAATATAACTTAAGTATGACTTGCAAAATTTGTGACTGTGGTTGTTTCTTCATTGAATTGAAGACTTGTCAACAGTTCATCAATGCTTACATTTTTTCTTTTATTTCACAGGCATCTGATAAAACACGGCAGTCCAGTATGGGAGACAAATGTGATATATGTCAAAACCGCGTCTTTCTGCTGGAACGGCACATTGAGGGCGGCAAGTTGTACCATCGGTCGTGCTATCGTCACAGCGAACTATCACCTACCAACAAAGTGTTCACCCGCTCACCTTTTCTCTCCCCATCCCTCAGCTCAGAGCCTCTCAGTCCCTCTCACACAAGCACAGATAAGAAATCAAGTGTCCTGGCTGAGCTGGAGAGAGAGAGGAAAGGAGATGCTCACAATAAACAGGAGAAAGCCAAGCCACTTTCCCCAGTCTCCAAGAGAACAGAGGGGACCGGTATGAAGCACCCGCTTGTTGAGCCAGACCGCGAAGATACAAAGAAATCCAAAATGCAGCCAAAGACATTGTTTAATGATGAAAAAGCAAAGAAAGCATCAGCTATCAAAGACAGGTTAGAAAATCTGAAAGCTGCATATACTGAAGACAAAAAGAAAGAACCTGAAATGGCTCTGCCTTTCTCCAGCAAAGAGGCTAGGAAGCTAGAGAAAAGAAGAGAAGAAATTTTGGCATCTGAAAAATCAGCAGGGGACACTAAAAGAGGTGCAAAAAGACATGTTCCCCTTATATTTCAACAGCAAGACAAAACAGTGTCTGACGCAGTAAAAAGTGTTTCGTCTGTGTCCAGCAATATTACAGCAAAGACTTCTTCACATACCGCAGCTACATCCATGTTCAGCACATCATCAGTGATCTCAACATCTTCAACTTCTGTTACATCAAAACGCCCAAATGCACCTCTGACAACTTCTTCTGCACCCAAGGCAACTGCCTCTCACTCAGATTCCGGACCTGCATTTACTAACGTTAAACTTAAAAGTGTTCAAGATCAGCAAAAACCTGCTGAAGACAAGAAATTGGATAGCATATTGAAGAAAAAGAGCAACTTGCCGGATGTGCAAAACTTACAGAAAATGTTCTCTGATAAGTCAGACAGCTCGGGGGCAGGGAAGCAGGCACAGACAATGAGCCAGCCTGTGGCTAAGCCTAGGTCCGGTGCTCACAAGTTGGGAGGAGGAGACAGCAGCAAAAACAATTCACAAGCTGAAACTGTTGGAGCTCCCAAAGCAGCTCCCAGGAAAAGTGTGTTGACGAGTGGTGAAAAGAAAGCCGCCCCAGACAGGCCACCACAACCCTCATCTGCTAAGAAATCATCGTTGCTTTCAGATTCATCAGGAGATGAATCCTCCAGGTCACTGGGCTCACCGCCTCCCTTGCCCAGATCTGCCCCTCCACCTCTCCCCACCTCTATGCCTCCTCCACTTCCAGCATCAGACCCTGTTGGGCACATCAAGCCTCCATCATCTGATATCAAACAGTCTGCAGCCAAAATTGTCCAAGAAATCAAAACTGCTAAAAAGAACACTGAAGATGTCAAGCCAGCCTCAGCATCCAGCAAGAAAGGTGGTGATAGTCACCTATCAAACAATTATGAAAAACATTCACATGGTGAAAGTGCTAGCAAAATCACTACTCATTCACCAGTTAAATCCAAAGTTGCAGGTAACACTGCTGCAATGGCTGAGTCCACAACCACAAAGACAGCAAGCAGGAGATGGTCCAGTCCTGTGTCTATGGAAAAAGAGCCTCTGGCTGTGTTTGTTGTCCCCAAGGAAAAGCAAGGTGAAGGTGAGGTCCTCTCAGGCTTGTTGGCCTCACTAGCTGGAGTCAGAGGTCGGGCAGCATCCAGCCCCAATAGTTCAGGTGTCACATCTCCACCTGTGTCACCTTCCACTGTTGTTCCTTCATCTCAGACATCCTCAAGTTTCACTTCAACTACATCTGAGGCCAGCAAAACAACAGCTGCCTCCATTGTTACAGTGTCTCACACCAAAGCTCATATCAGCACAGACTCAACCAAAGTTTCAGTATCTGAACCCAGCTCAGACAAATCTGTCACCAGCTCAAAACTGAAGGATACAAATGTCTCAAAAGACCAATCCACTGTTACTCCCTCACCCACATCCTCTGATATTCCTGAAGCCTTAAGTGTTCTTAGTTCACTGAAACATGTGGAAGGTACCACACCACCTAAGTCCTCAACTATGACCACTAAAACTGATATCAAATTGACAAAACCTCAAACATTGGACAATGACTCCCAACCCACAGTGTTAACTTCGAAGGATAATGGTTCTGCTGTTAGTGTAGGGAAGCAGGAAAACCAGCAAATTTCACTGGGAAACAAATCACAAGAAAATTTGATAAATCTCCCCAGAACTGAAGTAAAACTGGTTGTTGCTCACAGGAAACATGATGGCAAAGGTAGTGCCTCTTCTCCTACACCCACCAAACGCCACAGTCTGTTCCATGACCAGCCAAAACCTCTTACATCCCTAGATAAAAAACTGTCCAAAAGTACCGAACAGCTGGAGCAAGTGAAGTTAAAACGTGTTATGCCAGAACCAAAGACAACCACCAAAGAGTCCAAATCAAAAGCTTTTGATGTGAAACTGAAAAAAGTCGAAGCCATTAAAGGTGACGAGAAATGGAGTGGTACTTCACAAAAGACTGCAAAACCTCCCGCCTTGCCACACACATCTAGTGCTGAAACTCCGAAGGCAGCTTCAAAGACTGTCAATGGGAAGGTAGAGGACAAAAAACTGGAAGCTGTGACACCAGATTTGTCTAGTCTTTCTTCCAAAGACAGCAAGAAAGAGATCACTTCAGTAAGCACATCTGGGAATGCACTGGCTAATAAAACAGCTGCAGACACAACAACGAAGACCAATGACGATATGCCACAGTGGAAGAAAGATATTGAAGAACGCAGGAAGAAATTAAGAGAGGACATGGCTAAAGCTGACTCAAACACTGCAAATTTAAAACTCAAGGCCCAGGATACAAAGAAAACCTCTCTCAGGCCTAGCACTCCAGAACCAGTTAAGAGATCAAAGTCCCCAGCTAGAACCACTGGGGAAAGTAAATCTGTGACTTCAACCAAAACTGAGCAGAATAAGTCTAGTGATTCTTTAACAGTGACTGACAAGGAATCCAGCAGAGTGCCTGAATGGCAGAGAGAAGCAGAAAAGAAGATGGCTGAACTGGCAGGCTCTCTGAGTGATGATGAGAAGCCACAAGAAACTACTAAAACAAAGAGGACACTACCTAAAACTCCAGCAGAATCCCCGGCTCCCGTTCCACACAAACAACAGTCAGATCTAGAATTCATGGTGACCAAAACTAAGCTGAAACCAGTGGATATAGATATTGATATTTCAAAGGATGAAAAAGAGGAGATTCAGTTGCACAACAAGCATGGAGAAGAAAATGGGAAAACAGAGGATTTCAGGGATAAGCTCCATCATTTGAAGCATGTTGGTCTTGTTGAACCACAGTCAGGTACTCCAGATTTGGGTGTGAAAACAAGTGCAGATACTGAAGCACCCAAGTCTCATTTGACCAAACCGCCGGCTCTGGACAAGAATGCAAACCAAAACAACAATAAGCTATTGTCTCCCACTGAGAACAAACAGCAGCTGAAAGTGTCAGACCTGGAGCACATACAGAAACTGACCCAGGCAGGTCAGGCTGGACTACAGACTATCTCTCTCACCAGCTCCTCAGATGAGGAGAAGGACAACAGAAATCATCTTGGGGTAACTACTCAGGAGAAAACAACCAATGGAGTGGATGAGATAAAGGGAGATAAACAAGCATTACCCAAAGTTAAAAGGAAAATTACTGTCATTGGCAATAACAAGAAGGTAAGAGTTACAGTTTCTGACAGTTGAGTTTTCTTAATAATCACTTGTCAATTTTATAAGTCAAAGGAATCTCCCCTGTGACTTGCATTTTGTTAGGCATGAAAAACTAGCTGCCTAAAATATTGATTTTTTTCTTTTAAAGTCTCTTTTCATACATGTATGTAAAAAGAAAAAAAAAGGGCACCTCTTGTTCAGGCCAGAAGTTTTTTTCTTGCTAAATTTGGCATTGATAGGGTTAGGATGACGTACTGTAGCCAATTTATTATTCTTTTAAAAAGAAAAATTTTTCATGGTTACGATAGCTTGAACACAGGATATGGCTTCAGCTGTTGAATCTAAGATAAGCATGCATAAGACCTTCGGGTTTTTTTTCCCCTCTTTTCTCCTCGGACATAAACATAGAGCAGACAGTAGATTGGATGTGACATTGACAACAGGATTTGTTTAATGTCTTCAGACTGGCTCATTGTTCTGTTTTGTTTTTGTTTTTTTTTCATGACTGGCTGGGGGACATACAGTTTCAAAACTCTATATAAATATATTTGACTAAATTGCCAATAGATTGCACAGCAATTTTTTTTGTTTATTCATGGCTACTGTATTGCCATGTCTTTATGAGTCATCCAGTTGTAGTGAATGCTTAACCCATAGACAGCATTTTGTGAAGATTTTTCTGCAGTCACAGACAAGGTTTTTTGATTGAGTTTACTGTGTGTGGGTGTCGTGTGCAAATGCACATTGATGCAGGTTTTACATCTATTAAAATATTGCTTGCAACATTTGTTGTCAAATGTTTTGTACTTAGAGATATTTTTTAAGATTTATGTTTGACTGCATAAAGTACGGAAATCAAATAGTTTTTGCCATGACACGTATAAAAATTGTATGAGTGATTTGTGCAAAATTTTTTATTTCATTTTTGTCCTTTTTTTTCCCAAAATTTACAGATGCATTTTATATTTCTTTATGATTTAACAAAAATAATTCCAGGAGAATGAGGAGTCATCACCTCCCTCTCCTAGCCCGAGGAAGAAGATTCCAGTCACCAAAGAGTTTAATTTTGAGGAAAGTTCGGAAGTGGAAATCAGCCTGAGTGATTCTACAGCCAAGCTGACCATCCGTGACAAACACACACCACCACCACGACCTCCTCCACCACATCCTCAGCATAAAATGGTTTGTCAATGCAGCCTTTTTGTTAGAGGAAACATATCTATAACTGATATGCTTGTGGTTGATGGTGGTGATGATTCTGTAGCACATGGTATGTGTGTGTCTGAGTCAGAGATGATAGTGAGAGAGAAAAGGCAGAGATATAGAGAGAGATGGGGGTATGTATAACAGCTGCGAACTGTGCTGTACAGCCAACTGAATAGCTTGGATCAGCATAGAATATTATACAATAATCTTTGGTGGCTGAGATAATAAACAGGTTCATAATATTCTTATAATGGTTCGTCTTATGAAATCATCTAGTAACAAATACTGAATAACATGTACATTGGTTGTTTTGTGGTAAATAGAACTTTTGTGGTGCCCTTTAATCAGCTTCATGTATGTGTGATAAAAATGATGTGATATGAAAAAAATTAAACTGCATTACGTGTTCTAATCATCAGTGAAATTTGCATGGTATTTTAGTTTTTGGCCAGACCTATAATTTACTTTAAGAGCATAGCATTTTATATAAAAACTTATGATAATATGTATAGAATAGTTTGTGACAGTTAATAGTATATTCAAATTGTTTATACGTGTACAAAATAACCATTTTTTCTTATTTCCAGAAGAGCCCAGGTCATATCTCTGCCATTGAGCTGCAACAGCAGCTCCTGGATATTGACAGTCGATTGACAGATCTGGAGCTGAGGGGGCGGGACTTGGAAGTCTCCATCAGAAATGGTAATAGATTCTGTCGAGTCCTTGCTTGAATATTCTCTGAATGTTATGATCTTCATTGTCAGTGGAACTAAGACAGGATTTCTTTTTTTTTGAAAAAAAAAAAAAAGAAGAAGAAAAATGTTAGCAGCCTGTTGCAGTGTGTGATTTTATCTGTCATGTTGCTGTGTTGATATAAGTGTTACTTCATGATGGTAGCTCAAATTATAAAACTTCATTGTTGCATCATTCTAGATGTGGAACCATGAATTTACTTTTATTTCTTTTGCCCTTCTTTTTGTCTTCCCAATTCACTCGTATTTCATTTTGTGTTTTTCTATTTTTCCTATACATGAGAACTCCAGTTAGTTGAAATTTACTTTAATTTTCTGGGTTTTTTTTTTGTTTGATTATTAATTTTTTTTTTGTCTCATTCAGTGCTCTATTTTGTTTTGCAGTTTGTTGTTATTGTTTTGTGTTTTTTTTAATTTTAGTTTTACTGAGAGTTCTTGTGTGTGTGTGTGTGTATAAGTGTGTATTTTTTTGTTGTTGTTGTATTTTCTGTTTAATTGTTTGTCTCACATTTACACAATTGGAGATCACAAAACACAGTTTTCGTGCTGTTTATTACACCTTGTCATATCATTTCCTTTTAGTTTTGTTCCTTTCCTTTCTCTTTTTATTCAGTTCCATTCTTTTACTTTTTAAATTAGATCTTTCCTTGTTTTGATTCCTTTATGATCACTTCATTTGTTGCTTTACCCAGACTTGCCCAATAATACAGTTGTCTAACGCTTGAATAACTGATCAGTCTGGTAAAATGAAAAAACCATGCCTTCATTTAGAGGTCTCAGATGTTCCAAGAAACTTTTTATTTATGGAAATGTTAAGAATGTCCGACCAAGTGATCAATTGTGGTAATTTGACAGCAGGCAGATTACACTGGGAGTGATACTGAATATAGCATCGGAGAAAATAATAACTACTGATTACAACTTTGCATATCTAGCCCAGGAAATAAATCATGAATATATTGCAGATGCCTGAAATTTAATATGATAATATCAATGAACAAAACCCATGTTTAGAGTCAAGATAATGATAATTTTTTTTGGTCAGTTTCACTCAGTTTGGTATTTCATTAAGAAAACAATCTCCAGATACAGTTCCTTCCTCCCCTGACCTTTTCAAAGAGTCATACTCTATAATATTATATGTTTATCAATTGTGTAAATTGTCACAGACATACTTTCCATTTCCTGCACTTGTGTAGCGATGCTGGCTGTTGTAGGTCCAGTGAAAAAGACTGGAATCACAGTTTTGTAGTACATTGTCACTGTATGTTTCTGTCTGCCCAAGTCTGATTTTTTCAGATTTAGCACAAGAGATAAAGAGACTGATTTTCCAGTCATATCAGCATTGTTGGAAAAGTGAACACCTCCGAGGAATTACAATTGTTCAAGATACGTTAACTTTTCAGGTTTTAACAATGCTGATCCTCAACTGGGAAATCAGTTCTTTGTCTCTTGTGTCAGATTTGAAAAATCAGAGTCTGAGGGATAAAAATATGCATCAGCATTATGCTCTAATGCATCAAAAGGAGACTGTTCTTAAATGATAAATACATAGCTGTAACTGGACCATGTTAATCTCTCTATAATGTTCTTATACGAAGTCAGACTGAGAGTCTGAGACTGATTTAGTATCAGTGTGAATACCAGCCCTGTCATTGGTTGAATGGGAGATTTATTTTGCTAGATCGAGTTAGAATACTTTCCTGGATATCAAAACTTGCCTTAAAATACTAGAACAAGGATAGTAATGATTGCCTATAGTACAGTCTGTGTCCTATGTTGAAAGAAAAATTGATCGAACTGTCAGAGACTCATTAAATTTTAGTCTCATATTCATGAAAGATCTGAGGGCAATGACAAGGAAAAACATGGAAACAGTATGGTAATGATCAGTGCTCGTACTCCTCTCCCTCCAACCCCACTCCACCCCACTTCTCAGCTTAACTCAGTCCATGTATAAGTTTTTACTACTGATGCCTTAGAAAGAAAAAAAGATACTAACATAGTGCTATTATTTCATGACCATTCTGACATTTCAGATGCGCAAGCCCTACGAAAGCATAGCTTACCTGGGTATATATACACATTTCTTTCACTGTAGATTCATCTCACCTTTTACTTTTTCTTTTTTCATAATTTTTCTGGATGTGTCTTTTTTTTTCCAGCATCTTTTTTTTTCTTCCACTTTTTTTAGTGCCATTTTCTTTTTATCATTTGTTCTTGTGTTGTTCTTTTTTTTGACTATGTTATAGTAATATTGCATGAAAAGTTTTTTTGTTGTCAGTCTTGAAAGTACGAAGCTGCAGGTAGCAACAGTATTATATAACGTATAATATCTGTGTTCTTATATGTTTGAATCATCTTGGGTTTTTAAGTAGATGTGTGACTTATATTGAATGAGCCGAAGGATTTGTTTTACAGGCATGGACTTGATGTAAGTTGGTTATTACATGATGATGAGAAGTTTATGAATGCTCCTTTTTAGCATGGGGAAGTGTTCAGACATGGCGTCATATTTATATGAAGTATGAAACTGCAGATGTTTTCTATAGATGTAACTTTGCGGGAGTAAGTAGGTATTGCATGCCCATATATACATCAACATGAAGCTTGCAGGACAGAAATGCAAAGTTGTGTGTAAAGATTTGCCATTGGAGCAGAGATTGGTCCTGAAAGTGACTGAAATGGAATATTTACTCACTAGGTGACAGCATGTGAAGCATCTTAATGTATGTCATTAGCATGAGTCTCAACGACCTTAATGCCAGTATTTTTGTTAGTGGTGGATAATATTACATGAGTTTAGAATGATAGGTATGATTTCATAACAAGTTTCTTCATTTCAGTTTCAAAATCAGGGAAATTCCTACATGTTTGCTATGATCATTTGTTCATTATGTAATGAAAATGCTACAAATTGTGACTATGTTATCATTCAGTGAATAGTACAGCTTAGGTATTAATATAAATTCTGTGTGAAAAGGTGCAGAATTTTTTTAGATTGATGGAAAATAATTTTCTGCAAATTTTCTGGAAATTCAGTCTGTCACAATTTTAGACAATAAAGAATAGTGGGCAAAATATTTTATGTTTGTGCTTGTCTGTCTTTGCTTCCTCTCATTCATGAATGTCTATGATTTCTATGGCATTTGTTATCATTGTCTATTCTCCATGTCATGTAGTTTAAAGTCAGATATCCACACTTCTAAAGCACTAAAAAAGTATGTATACAAGAACAGAGCATGTCTTAAATAATGATGGATTTTATTAATCAGAAGTTGAAATTTTAATATAAAGTCTTGCCCCTTCTGTTGTATGATGTCTGCATATTACATTATAAATACAAAATACGGTATACGCTGCACTTAATTACAGGCTAAGTCATAAGTGGGGAGTGTTTGCAACAAGCATTCAAGTTAGGAGTTAATGAGTTCATCTCATTGAATAGTTGTTTCATCCTTGAAGCTAATATATTATGTTTTCATCTAAACAAAAAACAAAAAAACTCATCTTTCCCTCTGAAAATAAATGACAGTTATTGTATGGCATGACTGACTTTGAGGTAAGAACAATTATACACACCATGTCAGATAAACCATCTGCAGCACCACATGATATGAAAGACAATGCACAAATGAATTTGTGGTGGTAATATGAATCATTTCCTGAGGTGTGACATATATTTATATGTCTTGATCATTTAGCTTGGAAAAATAAGGATCTGCTCAAGGCTATTTCAGATTGTTGTTACTTCTTTCTTCACATCATTATTTGTCAAAGTTAGTACAATTATCAGGCTCTTCAGTTGCTGTAATGGCTCTCTGCTTCTCTTTGCTTACATGTCCATCTGTCCCCACATCTGGCTTAGCTTTATCACGCCCAAGGTTATCTAGCTTTATACTGTCATTTTACATGTCCTGTTTGCCTACCAGGACAATGCTTATGACTGCAACTATGTCTCTCCTCCATAGCTTTGATCTTGTCCAAGTGGTCATCTAATCTGGTCCTCTTTGTTTCAAACATTATTTTGTCCTCTATGTTTAAACATATGTAGTTACAGTAGTTGTTGGTAGAGCATAGGGCAAAGTTTGCTCTGTTAAAAACATTGAACTAAACTGAGTCTGGAGGGATGAACACTCAGTAGTTTTGGTAGAACACCATTTGAAATTAGTTCAGAATTTGGGAGTAGAATTATCTTGGATTGATAAAGATGCAGTAATACTGGTTGTATGTCATGTGAAATTGGTTAGAAACTAGGATTTAGAATGATCTTGCAATAATAGATGCATAATAGACATTGGTAGAATACCTTTTGAAATGGGTTCAAAACTTTAGAATAGAATGATCTTGGATAGATATGTACACGATGTGAAATTGATTAAAAACTTAGGAGCAGAATTATCTTTGGTGAATAAATCGCAATAGTTGTTTGTAGAACAAAACACAATGTTATTCTATTTTACATTCTGAAGTAGGATGACCTTGCCAGGATATAGTTCTAGTGGCAGAAAGATGCTCTTTGTCAGCCATTATGAGAAAACATCCCAGACATACATATCACCATTCTTTTGCAAGAGTCATTTTTTAGTAAATCACATAGTCAAGCGATCACATTGCAAGATTTAATTTATAATTTTACATGTAAATGTTTCCACAAGGATGTAGATGGGTCGCCTTGAACAACCAGCTACTGTGTCCTCTAATCATTTGGAAGTTTTTAAAACTGATTCACTTCAAAACTCTGTTCTAAATATTTGAAATTGCTAAGATATTCAAACCTGAAAATACTTTCTTACTGAAATTTGTCAGGACTAAAATTACTGAAATTGATATGTCACACATTTCGGAGTCATATAAAACAAATCTTATCTTAAAAGGAAGGGCAAGAATTAAATACTTTTGTGAAGTTTGCAAAAAATGCACATCTCCTGTTCTGCTTTGACACATTCATTCATTTGACCATTCTTGAAAACAAAAACATCTATCTGGGTATGGATTACTTATATGTTGTGTTCTTTTATGAATATTATGTTATGAATGTGACATAAATGGGCTTCTCATTTTGTTTATATTATGGATGAAGGAATACAAATTTACAGTTTCAGTTCTGAAATATACCATAGGTGTTTTTTGTATAGAACCAATAAAATAGTGTCAGTTTTCTATATCCTTTTGAATTTATTTTATTTAACTGATGTATTGTATCTTTCATCAGTTTTGATATGGACATTTAAAAAAGGCATATTTTTGTAAACCGATTTTAATTATTTATTTCCTTTTGGATTTGTGTTTTTATCAGTACAGGAAAACGTCTTTCACAATAAAATCTAATAACGTAAGTAAAGGTTTGGAGATGAGATGGTGCTGATTGTTTTTTTAACTGAGTCACATAATCCTTTTTTTGTGATGGTTTCAGTGTATTTTAAATGTTGTCTCTAACCTCTGTACAAATTCATACATTATCCAAACTACAAAAATGGAAATAAATATCACCTTTGTCTGATTAGGCGGATATGAAGAGAATAAGTAGTACACTGTTTTAAACAAATATGAATTATGAAATGAAAGTTAAATGACATGACTGGTAAAATGAATGAATGGCAAAGAAGACCTAGGAACCACATGTGTACTGATTGAATTGGCATTGCTTTTCTCTGTTCACTTCCCACCTCCCCACCCCTTCCCACCTTTTAGGTTGTATTTATTTTATCGGTTGTTACCAGAAATTGTTATCTCCCTTTCCCCTTCCACCAGAAGAAAGTTTATGCTGTAGGTAAAAATAGAACTGAAATTATGTAACTATGTTCCAGTATAAGTCTATTTAAAATTCAAGCATGCTTGTTTATTCATTATTGCAATGTTCTTGCAGATAGCCCCATTGAAGTAAGAATTGGGAATTGAAACTTAGATTGGTGAACAAGCAATTTTCACAAAATGTGTGTGTGTGTATGTGTTGCATTTGAAAGTCACTCCACAAAGAAATATCAAAGTTATAACATGTATTCATGGACAGTTGTTTTTGCTTCACTGAAATTTTGTGTATGATAAGAGGTTTTGAAATGCACAGCACCTGTCTGATTTCATCAATATATTAAATTTTGAGTGCCATTTGCTATATCTTTGAATTGTCACAGTGTTATGAGATTATGTGTACAACAGTCACTGAAAATCACTTGTGCATTGTAGATAAAAATTGTAATGCATTTTGGATGTCAATTTCTTTGAGAAAGATTTGCTATATCATTTTAATCAAAATTGAGGAACTACTCTTATCTTTAATCATACTTTGTCTTAGATGAACTCACTTGCTTGTAAGAAGTCTCAGCTGTTCCTTACTTACCATAAATTGCTCATATAACTGTATAGAATTTGCCTGCAAATTATAGCAAGTCAGTTACCAGGTTCTAAGATAGCTCTGGCCCATCTTTGTAGTCATGAACTCTTGCTTTACTAGTCAGAAGTTTTCTTTTAAAAAAATCACATATATAAGAATTGCACTTACCATTATATTTGTCCTTGTATACCTTAACCTCATGGCTCAGTGTTTCAGAAAGTCTTGAGGACTCAAACTGCAAGACTGCATCAGTTGCCCTGATGGGTTGCTGCTCACAACAGAGAAGCCTTTTGTAAATATACTGAACATTGTCATTGCTTCTTTCTGTGTGCGATCATTTTCTTCCTTATTGTGTCTTCCAGTAAACACCCTTGAGGATGATGATGACGATCTGATGATGGAGTGGTTCAAGCTGGTCAGCGAAAAGAATGAACTGGTCAGAAAAGAGGCTGACTTGGTGTACCTGTAAGTATTGAATCAGTGACCATTTTGCAATGAGTTCCAGTGGGATGTAAATAATAGGTGATCTGCTACCAAGACAAGATGTCTGGAGAATGGCGTCAGGGGAAGTAATTGCCAGGATTGAAATAGTAAACTTGTCTCTAGATTGGATTGTGTGGATGCTTTTATATTGTAGTCAATAGACTAGAAAGAGTGATCTGCAGTGATAATGAAATAGTGATCTGTGTGGATGACAATGTTTTGGACACATTATGTTGGTAGTCTGTTTAGTAGTATATGGTTAGTAAATTGCACTGAATTTCAAAGATAGAAATGAGGTTATATTATGTCTTGACATAGTGTTTTGCCAAAGACAAAGAAGATTAATGAGGAAGTTTTAAAAAGAGGCATGTGAGAGACTAACACTGGGAAAGATGGTTAGAATACCTAGAGAGAAATTCTTGGCCAGACTGGCAGAATGAGTGATGGCGTAAGGAGCCAGTGCTATGAGACAGAGTTCTGACAGAAAGGAATGGACAGAGAGATTGCCAGCACCTGTGGGCAGGACTGTGATGATAATCATTTCTTGACTGACATTTCACAGGAGACTAAGATGACAATTATCATTTTGTTGTTTAGTGGTCCCTTTGATTATTTTGGATCTCTTTGGTTGTGATACAAACAAGAAATCCCATGATATAGCATTTGTATTTTTCATGGGTTTCAGGATTGTAATGAATAAAAAAGAAGAAAAAAATATGAAACTGAACAAACCATCTGGCTCTATAATATGTCCAGAGTGTACACTCTGGTAATGTTGCTTCCCTCATGATTATAAGTTCTAGAGATTAAGATAATTGTGTTTGTGGTCATCAGCATTTCTTTTTTTTTTTAAAATTGTTAGCCCAAGAGATTATAGAAATGATGCCCAGCACAAGCCCTCTCTTGATAGACCGTATAATACTTAGCCTGGTAATGTTTGTCGGTGGTTTTGATTTCAGCTCCAGAGAGCAAGAGCTGGAAAGTGAGCAAGAGCAGATTGAGTCTCAGCTCCGCTATCTGATTTCCAAACCAGGTGAACCATTGATTTCAAATTATAATTTTCTTCACAGAGAAGAAGAGAAACATTTCTTTGTTTTTGTTTTGTTCACATTTTGGTGTGCAGTGGTAAAACTCCAGCTGCTTAGTTAGTGCAAATATTAAAAGAGTCCTTTAAGCTATCAATGAACTATACAGTGGTCTCCACCTAAGAACTCTGTCATTGGGAGACCAAAAAAAAGAGATTGTTTAGGCAGATCGAAAGATTATGTATGGAACCCATGTGATGATTGTCTTGATTTCTACGATTGGTTGATTGTTACTATTAGTAAAGTTATATTATGCGAATTAGAACAGCTTTCCCCATTGTGTGTGTATTTTGTAATTAACAGTTCTTTACCTTTCTTGGTTTACAACTTCAAACAGCCAGCTTCTTTCAAATATTGAGTGAGTTGCCAGGTGACTGTATCATTGTTGAATGGAAACATGATAGATCTATGAATATATAACACCATGAGTAATGACATCAAAGTCAAAAGACTAGACTTATTCGTCATCATACACAGGACCAGTCACTGCCCCATGTGTTGAAATGGCTGTAGACTAGTCCACATGTGGCCTGATTATGCGGTCGAGATAAAGTCCTTTTTCCCCTTTCTCATGTCCTTGTTCCCTCCGCTCTCTCCCCGTTATACCTATACACATAGTGGATCATCCATTGCACCATGGGACAATCTGGTGTCAAATTAAGTGCTCTTTTGTTCTGATCTGACACCAGGCTCTCAGACGGATTTTTTTTATTTGGGAGCATATTCTTAGGCAGGTAAATTATAGTGAAAAATTCCATTTCACAGCCATTTGGCATATTGGGATCTTAAACGGCAGATTCAGAGATGGAAACCATTGTATAATATGTGCAATTATGTAGATTTTGCATATCAAAATATTTGCGATCTTTGCTCGCAGCTGTTGGGGCCCACAGGATGATGAACTTTGATAAAACATTCAGGTTCTTATGAAAATTACTATTGATGTCTTCGACAGCTTAGAGATCAAAATGATTTATTTAAGCAAACTGGAAAAGACAAAAACAGAAAGAATTTGACAATTTTAGAAAACTTTACCTTTACTGAAACATTTCTATAGATGGCAGCTTCAGATTAAAATTATTTGAAGGTAAACTTCATGAACACCTGATATAATATAAATTATTATTAAATGCATAGGTCTGATTCAAAACTTAACTTGTTTTAGATGAGTCCAAGTCACCTATTGAGAAG
Organism: Peronia peronii; assembly: GCA_039654565.1. Classification (NCBI taxonomy): domain Eukaryota; kingdom Metazoa; phylum Mollusca; class Gastropoda; order Systellommatophora; family Onchidiidae; genus Peronia; species Peronia peronii. The sequence goes on from JBCEWB010911537.1 coordinate 24,859, forward strand.
CAAGAGGAAGATTATCTGATATATCGAAAGATTGAACTTGTGGAACAGAGGAATAAGATAGTGGACAGCATGGATGAGGACAGACTGAGGTAGGTCAAAAAGTTCCTTAGGAATCTAGTCAGGATATCACAGGGAACTGTTTTATGTTTATTTTCTTTTTTCATTGTCTTAGACTGTTGATCTCACCAGTGATGTAGCCGGGGACTCAACAGTCTTTGATTATTGGAATCAATTTCTTGTTTTGCACTGACATAAAGGAAATGGACAATGTCATCCATTACATTCTTTGGCTAAAATAAGAGTATGTAAACTTACAGCAGTTTTCAATCTCAGTGTGAGGTCAGCCTATTAGTTTTAATGGTGGTAAGCAAGATTAATGGTCTGTATCTTTTTTATGTGTATTGTTTTTATTTAATCACGACATATAAATGATAGCTGAACAGGTTTGTTGCATGGATCTTTGTATTGACCCTACAACTGTGCGTCCCACATTTATACTACAGGTAAAACAAAGCCCTGCATGCGGCAACCGGATTTATTCGTGGGGGCTCCTCATTGCGCTGTGATATTTCTTACCATGTTACTTACACTTGGGGTTTCTCCGCCTCTGTTTTGTCAAATTATTGTTATAATAACTATGCACAGCTCAACAGACACACCTTCAAAAGGTAAAGGAAACTTTACCTAATAGAACAGTGAGAAATTCTATGCTAAAAGATGAAATCCTCTTAAACAGAAGAGAAGAACAGAAATCAAATGCCACATCATCTACTCAAGTCCTCTGAAGTGGTCTGAAACTACAATCAAAAGAAGCCACATGTATGATGCGAGAGAGTATCAAATACATGTAGTCTCTTTGTTTATATCAGATTGAATAATAGCACAGATCCCTCCGCCCACTTGACCCACTCAACAAGTTTAGCATTGACTCAGCGATCAAGCTGTTGAGAGTACAAGTGAGCTATAATTGCTATGAATGAAAGCTAAAGTAACCTATGTATCTATTAGTTTATATATCAGATAACTCTCTTGTGCTGTCACTCTGTGCTATCATTAGATCACTATTATATATTTCTTTGTAGCCACTGCTGCCCCGTCAACATTTGCTGTCTGATCTAATAAGAATAATCTAAGTCTACGTGGTCACAGGGATGATAGCTTGCAGTTTGCATTAAGATTCTATAATAATGTGAACGTAAATCCACTCCTATGTGAAGATATTTCATCCAAGCAGTTACGTCAGGTTATGAACAAATCTGTAATGGGAATGGTCTATGTGATGAGGGGTGATAAAATTGGCATCCATATGAAATTGACATGTCTTTGTGAATACAGCCCCTTCTCCTGCCATTGACTCAATGCAAATATTATTACATGTGAAGAAAGGGTGGAGTTAGGGGAGGGATTAGAGGAAGAATTTGGTCAGTAAGGTGGTCAATCTGGGCCTGCATTGTGTCACTCCGAAGCCAAGGCAGAGTCTCTATAGTCAAAACAGACACCCTGAGGCTAAGCACTGCGCCGACGATGCAGATTGGCAAGGTCGGCAAGACGTGCCGCAGGGCGTTATAGCCCTTAGGCAAGGTCGCAGTCCTAGAGGTCGAGATAACCTCCACCAGGAAGTTGAAAGACGTATATAGAATGCAGTTCTAGAGTTAATTTTCATTGGATTTGTTGACATGTCTACAACTTCTTTTTTCTGTCACTTTAGGTATGAGAAGGAGGACCGTGACATTGAAGTGACATTGAAAGACAAAGGTAAGCATACGATTAATTACTTTTTATAAAAATTTGTTGTTGTTATTTTTACATGTTCCCTCCCCCCCTTATTTTTTAACTTAAAGTAGCCTGTACTTTTTGCATGTTGTAGATGTTGACAGGTATTTTCTTCTCTTGCATAGTAACAGTATGCATGAGAAGTAGTTCACATGTATTATTTTTCATCTTTCAAAGGAAAGTGAAATGCTTGAAAATGCATCAGTTTGTTGTGTCTCAAGAGTTTGGAAAATGAAGGTAGAAAATCACATTAGCAGAACTATCAGAAGTCATAGCCAAAGCTGTATCACTGTAACTTATTGGCTGTATTGTCATATCTGATAAACCTTTATGCTGTAGCTTCTCTAGTGCAATTATAGGTGAAGCTATCAACAGAACATCATAACTGCTGGCATTACCACTGTAACTTTCTGATTACGCAGATGTAAGTACTAAATGATGTTAAACATTAGTGTTGTGGTGTCCTCAGGTCTGTGGAAAGACAATGGCACAATGAGAGCAATGAAAGGAAAGAAGGTTGCAAAGTCCAAATTTTACACCTGAGACTCCTGGACATGAACAAGAGACCGAGAGAGGGATGGAGGTCTGGTCAGTTGTGGATGGAGTGTACAAGGCACTGGTCAATGATGTTTGCTCTCTGCGGGAATACTTACTACTGCAGATCTGCCAAAGGAGAATTTGTTTTGCTACTTTATTATACATGGGCAAAAAAGAAGTCTCACCTTTTGGCTGTGAGATTCTCATTTGATAACATTTCTTTCATTCTAAGAGATCATTCTCTTACTCTGAGAGAGAAAATAGCTTTATACCAAAGATGCATTTTTCTGATGTGAACAGATCAGAAGTAAACGACAGAACGACAGTGTTTTGTAAATGCCAACCAGTCAGTGGGTTATCAATGAGAAAATTACTTATTACTTAAAGAAATGTTGCTGTACTTGTATTTACCCTTGTGCAAGCAGACTCCATGTATATTTCCCATACAGTATCCTTGTAATTGGTGCTTAAAGAATTTTTGAATACAGATTTTGCAGATTTCTTAATGATATTGGAGTCAAATGTGTATTAACTACAAAAAAATAATGACTAGTAGGGGCATGGTCATTGTCTCATGAGAGATTGCTCTCTCGCTATGTGAGTGAGTACTTTCACTTCCAGATTGCTTCTCAGGGATATTCTGTGTCCCAGACGTGCATCAGTATGTTAGTCTAACTTTTGTTATATCAGTGATGTCGATACACTAGAATGTGAGACCCTCGAACTGTTGATCTCCAGACAACATCATTTTCAGCTAAATCTGCTGGACTAAGGAAGAAACAATATGATTATACCTAATACACACCCAAAAAATGAGTCATTTTGGGGGGATAAACTTTGTATGCAAATTAAATCTCAGATTCTGATCAAGTCTTTCCTTTCCATAAACTGTGCATTTTATTTTTCTAGCGATAATATTAAAGAGAGACCTTACTTAAGATTCTTTATGCATGTCGTTTATGCAAAGCCCATCTCAGGACAATCTTTATCTTTCATTAAAATGTCCATCACTATTTCATTCCAGTCCCTCTGTCAAGCTCTTGATATTCATGCATTCTCATAATAAACAGTGACTATTCACAGACATATTATGCACATCAGCTAAGCTACATTTACAGCCCGATAACTTTTTTGTCATTGGCATATTGTGAAATCAAGAGATGGAGATTCTATGTTCAGCCAACAAATTGTCCTTGTCTCATTTTGTGGAAATTCAAGTTTATACCCAAAAGAATATGTTCTTTTATCCTGAAAGTATGAAACAGAAACTTGTGCGTGTTCAAAATGAGAATCATGATTAGGCTGTATACTTTAAACTGTTTTTCTTAAATTATACGTCTTATTGCTGGGTCGTAACATGGATTCAGTTGTAAATCCTGTTAACATCCTAATACGTTTTATAAAACTTTATTACCTTTATTTCTTCTACTTGTTTCTATATTTACTTTATATTTTCAGATGTGCCTTTTTCAATCATTTGTAGATATCATCCTATCATACTTAATATATATGTGTATTATGTTTTACAATCAATCTTGAATATTATGATACTGCAGGTAAATGATGAATAAAAACAGCAAAAAAAATGGGGCATGAATATCAGAAATATTAACATATAACAGGAGATTGTCAGTCTCATATACAAATTGTTACATGATCGAGAGTTGTCAGATTTTTTCAGCAGTTATAGAAGTGGTTTATTTGAAAGCAGACGATCATCAACATCAGAATCAATCAGTCAGACCAAAGGGGGACTATTTTTTTTCATCACATTTTTATTGTCAAATTCTGATGATTGTACAACATTTAGAGACTCAATCTTTATGATCTGGTCTTACAGATGCTTAGCTGTGTATTTACATGAGAAGGAATTTGCAGGGGAGAATAGAGGAGCTTCTTATTACCTGTCTTAACAGTGGGAACTACCTATTTATTTACCTCCTGTCTATCTCCAGATTTGTCCACATATTGCTACATAGATCTATGAACAGCGTTTGTTTTATATGTGTGAATATTATTTTAACATCCTGATGTATAGTCATTAATTCCATAATATTCTTTCTTGTAAATAACATACTTGATGTGATGACATGTGCTAATGCATTTTGCACTATCATGAGTTCTGTATGGTCCAAAAATTACATATTGTGAATCCATACTATTACACGTACTGATATTAATATGGAAAATTGAACTCCCCAAGTTGTCATTGAAATCAGAAGGCATTATATAGGGGCAATTGTTAATGTTTAATTTCAAGACTTAGAAACTTTCAGTCTGCTAGAGCCATTGCCATGGTTATGCTCCAGTTTTCAAGAAGCTGACATACTGACACTTCACATCTGACAAGAGTATGGTTGTTGAAAATGTGTCACATCTCACACTTGCCTTTTGTACAAAATTCTGCATGGTGCTTCACACATGGGCATCCCATAATATGTACCTCAAAGTCCCAGTCAAGAGATTTGACTACTTATTTCATAATGTTCATAAGTCAGTGTGGGCGAAAGGAATAGCGTTGACCATGATGCTATCTATGAATGAATTTGGAGACTGATGGGCATTCTTGATGGGTAGATGTGTGAGTTTTTCTGATGTTAATTTTTGTTCTTAATTGTGTACTTGCTCATTGTTGAATTTGGTGAAGTGACAGTGTTGGAGGGCAACAGCTCAAAGGGCTGTTACAATCTGTGAAATATAGTTTTCAGATGGTAGTGGTTTTTTTTGCTTGTTCTCTCTCTTTGCTTATCAAATGATTGATATAAATGACCGAATATGGGAGAAATTTCCTGAACTGATAATTTTTCAGTGATGATATTGATTAGTAAGTCTTGTTTAATGAGTAAAAATGCATCTGAATATTAGTCAGTTACAACTTATTACAAGAGTACATTATTTTGGTCAATATATGAGTTTTAAAAATTGAAACATGTTGACACTGAGTGAGAGAAAGAAAGAGCAAGCCTTTGCCTATATTATTCAAATATATATTGTACCTGTCTGATACCATATGAATCGATCTGCCTGTATAGAGTTTAAGCTAAGGCCGAGAAAGCATGCCATTACTCATCTGTGATTTTCTCGGCACAATATTAAAAAAGTATATCAACTTTTATGCATTTATCAATATCAAAGCCATAATGGAAAATTCGGAGATGTCCATCACTATTAGTCTGCATATCCTGTTGTGAAATCATCACAATGATATTAACAAGTATTATGAGTTAAACAGTTGTGATATTTTGGGACCATTTGCATATGAGAAAGAGCATCATAATACCTGTACTTTCATCAAGATTTTACCAGCTCATGACAAAATGACATCAGTATTTGACACATAGGGAGAATCATAAGAGAGAGTACATATCTGTGGTTACATTTTCCAGGTATCAGGAACAACATCAAAGGCTCTGTTTTGTCTGTTTGTTTCTTTTGTAATTTTTTATTACTGATACTGAATTCCATCACTAGAATCCATGATGAGAGGTTTCCAGCAGTTCTTTGTGACATTTTTAAATCTGGATCAAAACAATCTATTCTCTGGTTTCATGCCAAAAAATGGTGTTACGTCCACTTTGATGGAAGGCTTACAACATTTCTTATGTGTCGCTCTAACCTGCAGTGGATACAGGCATGTTATAGACAAACAATTTAAATGTTTGGCTCATTTTGTTTTGTTCTTCTGTGTTTTTTTGTGGTTTTTTTCCCATAAGATTACCTGGAATTTTAAGAGAAGGTGCTGAAAAGTGTTTTTAAATCTCAGCCAGCTGAGATATTGATAGGTAATTTTAGCGATGTTTTGATTGTGTGTGAATATATAAGATTTTAATATTACAACACTTTATTTCAATATATGTCATGGATATTACTCCACAATAACATAACCTTGAAAAAATGCCATAAATACTTCAAGGACCAAGTATGTGTTTGATCTGTGCTATGTTAAGAGGCCTGTTTTTGTCTCTGAGAATATTTGATTTATTGAAGCAGTAGGTTTTGTTAGTCAGTAGTATGTGTATGTGGATTGTGTCAAGAAAATGTGGTGCAATTCACAGATGATGTAACTGCACTGAAACCAGAGTGTGGGACATACATACATGAACAGCAACTGCTTTTATCAAGTTTGGCAGTGCTAGATATAACATTTGATACATTTTTTCTATTGGAGGCTTATCTTCTCATGTTATAATAGTTTTCAATTCAAATGATGGTCAACAAGTTTATAGCAAATGATGATTTTTTTATATGTTTAAAAAAAATTAAACTGTTCTGTTTTAATATGATTTAGGCCACAGCAGTCTTATGCTATGGTTTGACAAGCCTTCATCATGTCCATGATATAATGAAGTTGCTTCCTAGCAGCTTTTGCTCTTACATCACATGATTTAAATTTCTGACAGTGAAATTTGTGAACTGTGATGAAAAAATGTCTACTTCACCAGGGAACAGGAAGCCAGGAGCTTGTGATAGCAAAAATGTTTTCCAGCATGGAAATAGAGAGAATTACTATGTATACATGTAATTTATTGAAATAATCCTTTGAGGTGTTTTCTATGCAGATACTATAAATGTATATGAGTAACTGTGAGAGGTCTGCTAATTTCTAGTCATACTGCATGCATATGTCACAGTGCTTGTTTGCATGGAATATATATTTTATTATTATATGAATATATATGCATCTTGTTGCTATCCATTGCATGATTAATGCCAGCATATAATGTTAGCATATTACTTTATGCAATGCTTTTTTATAAAGGAAGGTCGTACAAATGATCATGTACAGTTTATTTTTTGTTTTGTCTTGTTATGTGTCTGACTGGAATGTCTGTTGAGGTGAAACAAATACCAGAAATAATCCTAGAGAAGACTACTGACTATTACATATCTGCAGGAACAAAATATAAGAAAGTACTTTTTGTACAGCAAATCAAAAGAAATTAGATGAATGCTACTTCATTTTGTATTTGAAAGTGGGTGTACATATGCACTATATTAGCTTTGCTGATAGATATCACTGTGGGATATGCTACAGAAGGATTGTTGATGTGTCTCTCTAGTAATGTATGCGGGGAATCCCCACTGTATCTACTGAGAACAGCTTTTGTTTTGAGTGGTGTACAAACATGATTGTCAAGTTGTTTATTCGCTGAATTCTTGGAGCCCATTGCTGCAGACTGTGCACCAGCTTCATCAACAGTCCTCACTGCTGGGAAGAGGACCAAAGTGTTGGCATTCACACTCCCGAGTCTCACTTACCAACTGCATCAAAGTAGCTTTAGTATGTGTTTGGCAAATATGGTTTGAAAAAGCAAAAAAAAAAAAACAAGGTGCTGTTCCACTTATTTGCAATTTGTACATTATCCAGTTGCATTTAACTTCAGCATGGCCCTTTCCATGTCAGTAGTATGCATTGATGTTGATTATTTGCAAATTGACAAGCTGATCATGATAAATGAATTCTGAAAAAGTTCTTTGAATTTCACTTTGGGCTTCTTAAGGAGGGGAGCTACTCTTGAGAGTGAAAATTTTTATTCTGCATATTTCGAGCAAAAAATGTGCATAGTGGCATTGAACGTGTTGAGATATGCGGAAAAATAATTTTGTTGATTCCGAAAAATGACCCGTTACTATAGAGACGGCGGCCATCTTGGAAATAAACAACCTTTTTTGAATTGCTAAGGCTTTTTTATTTTCAAACC
>JBCEWB010911649.1:0-15175 GCA_039654565.1 Peronia peronii
TTGTTGTTGTTGTTGTTGTTGTTGTTGTTGTTGTTGTTGTTGTTGTTGTTGTTGTTGTTGTTGTTGTTGTTGTATGATAACAAATCATTATGCACTGGCAACGCTAAATGGTATCATGATATTAAATTTTATCAATGATCAGCACCAGCGAGAAATACATTTGAATTATGGGTAATACAATAAAATAATAGAAATCCAGGTGCTGTGGCTTGCCGCTGTACGAAACATGCGAGTTGTTCCTCACATCAGAGAGATTTTTCATCTGGAGTACACATAATAATATAAGATGCAAAACTGGCAAGCCGAAACCACTAGATCGTTTTAGACTTACTTCCCAGGTCTTCTTCTTTCCCCTGGGTTCTATTGCAGTGGGACAATAAATGAGCCTATTTCATTGTGTATTATTTTTTTCAATTGGCAACGAAGAAAAACATATGGAACGACCCCTAATGATGTTTATCTATTTATTATCACTTTAATTCCAATATTTTTTAGACAGAAAATATGAATCCACTGACACTAATAACTACGTTAATAAAAAGAAAACTGAAGAATCAGATTGATGAGCTATGGTTATGTTTTTGCTTTCCCTGAACACTGCAAAAAATTTTCATGTAAAAATATGGCAAAACTTTAGCACCAAAAAATATCAAAATTATGCCGTAAAACTATAGGAAAAAAATTGTCTTGCTATAAAATGCAGTTATACTAAAATGTTAAAATTCGACAAAAATTTGGCATCAAAATCCCACCAACAAAGATATATTGCAGTAAAATTTCCAGTATATTCATCGTATGTTCACAGCAAATAGCTCTATATATCATACACTTTTGACAGAGAGCCTATTTTCCAGGTTTACATCTATTGACAGATCTTTCTCACAAACACAATTATTATTAAATGAAAACGTCAAAGAAACTGGATTTTGTTATCAGAATGCATGTATTTTATACATCAACAGTTCTAATCTTAGCATTCACATTGTTTTGCCGCAAGCTGTGCTCGTGAAATTCACTCCATACTTTGACAAGTGCGGACGAAAATTTGGAAAGTCAGAACTGAAGAGGCACAGACAAACAAGCAAAGCTTTTATATTTTTTTTCCTCAGAGGGATCCTGGACTGGAATATTTTAAACCTAACATCTCAAGAGCTTTGAAGCACAGAGTAGTGTCACACAAATCACATAGCAATGTCTGAATAGTTATGCCGCGTGGTATATTGACATATACTTATCTCAGTATCTAAGCATCATCGTATTTTGAATTTTTCAAAACTCATTGAATCTCATTCGCCTATATGTGTGTGTGCTTGCGTGCGTGTGTGTGTATGTGTGGTTTTTTTTTTTGGTTTTGTTTTGTTTGTTTGCTTTTGTTATTGTTGTTGTTGTTGTTTTATTGTGTTTGTTGTTTTGTTTGTTTGTTTCTTTTTTTGTTTTGTTTTTTGTTGTTGTTGTTGTTTATTTGTTTGTTCTTTGTTTGTTGTTTCGATTCCTATCTGCATGAAAGTGCTTTATTTCTGATTTGCAGAGATATTTCTAATTAAAACTGATCGACTCTGGCTCTCTGTAGCCTTCTGAGACCATCATGAAACTCTATTTCTCTTTTTACTGTTTATTTAATTTTTCTAATTCTAGTGTGGCATTTCTTGTTAAACTTGATTTGTCTCGACGCTCTGGGTCTTTCCTACTCTCGCTTCAGACAAAATCACTCGAAAAAAAGAAAAGCAAGAGGGCTGAGTTAGCTGGAGTTTCTCTGGGTATTACTCACTTATTTTCAAATCTTAACAATTCTCTTTCTCTTTTTTGTTCCATCGTCTCAAACTGGCATTTAATACGAATTTATGGTAACACTTGACAGAAACGTCATGAATTCTAAGAGCATGGCAAGCACAGCAATCACAAGATATTTTTTTAAAGATTGACTCTATCAGCATTCAGATGGCTGCCTTGACAAGATTACTTCAAAGCGTTTCCTATCTATATTAGAAATATGGACTCTGGCATTTGTCATGAATGAGTTTTCTCTCCAATTAAAGACAGATTCCTGAAAGACGACTACGGCAATGACGTACTGTAGTGCATTTTTTGAAAATGTGCACTGATTTATCTCATATCTATTTTCTTTAATAATTTCCTTGCCTAACTATTTTGAAACACCTAGAAACGGGTCACACTATCAGCAAATTACTCATTGAAACTACAGATAAAAAGTGTTCCCGGCAGGTCCCCATGAAAACCAGGAAAGCTAAAGAATCGTCGAAAGATTCCCATTATTTTCTTATTATTTCAGACTAATGTTCAAAAACATAAACACTTCATGGAACTCTGGTCTGCAAATGATTCGATTTGTTGAAAGACTACGGACAATGAAAGATTCCAGAAGATTATTCTAAAGAGTAGGCATAGTCATGTTCATTATTTTCATACCCCAAAACTGCCACCACCAAAAATTATTTCTTGGGTTCCATTCGTTTGCAAAATGTCTACGCTTCTGGCCTTGGGAGATTCCGTACTGGCATCCTGATAAAGATCTGAGCCCATCTTCGCTTAAAACAGAACGTTTTTAGCGTATAATCATATTGTTGTGGTGACTGGTTTTGAGTGGGTGGAATTTCCTTTCTCTCAAGATGCATTTGTTTTTCTGGAGAGCGAGCAAGAAATCCTAGGTAAACAGCACCCACGCCATCTCAGCCCTCGAAATGCCAAGCGACTAGGCTCAGTCAGTCTACGTGCCAGCAACAGCGGCTGAGCCGAGTTGTCCTGGGATACCCTAAACTTTTAACTTAAGCCAAGTACCAAAACAGTATTTCAGGACAGGTCACGGAATTCTTCTGTCTGACAGAAGCACCTTTGGTAAGGTGATGTCACAAACAGTGTCTTTTCGGTCCATCACATAATGATAATCCTGTTTGAGAGGAACGTTTGAGATTTAAAAGACAAAATGTCATGCAAAACGGCACCTTTACATTATGTCAGCCAACTGTTTCTTGTCGTGCATCTAGTCTATGCAAAATGGCAGCCAAGATTTATTATTGTCTTAGTGGACAGTATATTATGCAAATCTAGCGTACAATCTCTTCTTGGTTTCTTTGATTGTGATAAAACCTCTACTATGCTGCAATTACATTACATTGCAAATAGAAAGAAAGATTCATGAAATAATCAAACATTTTATGATTAATTCTTTTAAAAACAGATTTAACAACGCTCATTGTGTGTTGAACTTATATATAAGGGGTTCACATTGAAGTTCAGAATTTACTGAATACGACAACCGCCCTTATTTCTGCACAGAGCTGAGTGATTAGTCACACTTCCTCTGGGTCGCTTACGTGGGACTGGAATGTAAGAAGGGACAGCCCCATGTCAGGGTGTGGCAGAACTATTCTGGCATTGTGAGTGTGGGGGTGGATGCTGAAAACACCGGAATTTCCATAGGAAATGTGCAAGTCATGGCAACGTGGAGACCCTATGTTTTTGTTAGCAGTGTGGAGAATGATCGCAAGAAGACACAAAACAATGTGTACTTAGCAATTCGCTTTTTGTCCAGCAGTATTTCTCAAATACAAATTACGTTGATTAAAAAATAAGGGGGGAAGGCAGGGGGACAGGAGAAAGGATGAGAAGGGTGGAGGAATGAGAGCAAAGCTAAGAATCTGAAATTCCATTCCACAGTTTGTCATTATCTGCTAATCTGTTCATTTGTCTTATTCATCGATTACTTCGTCTTGCTTTGTTTTGTTTCGTTTTGTTTTGTTTTTCCGGATCGTGCTGCCTACTTACTGACTATTCCATCCACAATCTACTTTCACTTAATATGTCAGCTTCACGTTCTCCAGTCTTGAACTATTTTCCGAGACTCTGGCTAGGTGCAGGTTTCAAAACCACCCGCTGTATATCTAGCATTAGATTCTTAAATCTCAATTGGCATACTTGACAAATTCTAACTAAGGGCGCTCGATTATTATTCTGATAGTCATGTGAATGAGACGACATACTCACAAATCATGGGGGTTCCAATATTATCTAATGAGCAAACCACGTTTAGAACCAAAACGCCATTAGTTTCAAACTATGCCAATAAGTATTTCTGGCACTAGAACCCTAACTTTCAGTATTGAGCACTCGACAGATACTCGACAGATCTGCTCATATCATAGAAGATGCCTGGTCTATCATTGAACGGTTTAGGTACGTAAAGTCAAGGAGGCTCATATGAACCTCCATTCCCTCAGCCAAAAAGTATCACTTTCAGTTATGGCAACTGGCATCTCTGGCACCAAAATCCTGTTACTTAGACTTCGAGCACTCGACTGATTCTCAACACTTCTGTACGTATCATGCGAAATATCATACTTATCGTCGATAGGTTTTGATGACTAACCCTAGGTTAAATGAAACACCAACTCTCAAGCTAATAGGTATCAATTTCAAACTATGTCAGCTGGTATTTCTGGCACCGGAATCTTGGGGCTCAGGTAGACACTCTTGGCAGACTCTTGGGATTTATCTTCAGGTTGATGTGACTAAGTACGTGGTAGATGAACCAGCCCTCCCAGCCCAAGGCAAAAGATGTCAAATTCCCATCTATACCTATCGCTATTTCTGCACTAGTGTCATCTTCTCAGGCAGGTCTTTACTCGGTAACTGATGTTCTATGACGGTTATCAAATATCATCGGCCCCCCCCCCCTCCTCCCCCCGGTCCTTCCCCTCATCAAAAGGTAACAAAATGACTTACTCCTTTAATAGAGACTAGATCTCATTTTCTATATCTGTGTTAAGAAAAATGACAAACAACAAGCTTTGGCTGTCGAAAATGCTTAACATCTTTAAAACTATCATTCGGTAAACACAATATGTAGTAATATGTGTCACATGCCAAAATAGGCAAAGGAAAGGAAGGCAATTATAAGAATGATATATGCAACTAGCAACACTCTTTCGTGGCCCAACAGTTTGCTTATATGTTACCTGCAATGTTACCCAGCCTGGAACTCATTAACAAGAAACATGCACATGGATTCCCTCCCATGTACGTAACTGCAATGGGATACATGTTCGCACATGTGTTTTAGAATATGCTGCGTTAAGCAACAAGGCGATCTATTACTCAAACCAGGGGACAAAAAAGAAATGAACCAAAAGTAAGTCAACGTATCAGGGGCGGACACGGCTGTGAACTTTCGGCCGCAGCCGAATTATGTGTGGCGATGAAACGTCTTATATTGTGATGTTTCATCTCAAACAGACTGTACCTTTCAAAACCTCCAAATATTTTCGTTGGAATGGACCATTGGGAAATACCAGGACATGAAATATGGCATGAGATATTGCAGAACGGTTGTGTAAATTATCCTAGTCATGGGTAACCTACTGTCAGAGATATGCATAGAATGTCACATTCTGACTGTAACAATCACAGAACATAATGCCTGCAACCGGCTTTTCGTCACTCGCCTCTTCTTCTTGATGTCGATATAGAAATCTCATCGCTGACAATGCTCATATTGTATAGTTATATGATGATTAACATGCTAACATCTAGTGGCATCACATTGGCCAAGAATTAAGTCTTCTTACTGTTTATTTGTTGGAATATGTGAAGATTATTTAGTCCAATGAAAGGAGGGAAATGAAATTAATGCTGCCATTTTGTATTTGTGAAAAGAAATATAGTAAATAATTCATCGCAAATTACTATTTTCATTACATTCTTTAGATAACAGAGCAATAGTTGAGGCTGTATCTATAATCAATAGTTCCAGACTGTAAAAACTCGTAAAGAAATCTTATTCACTGCGAAAGATTTTTAACGAATAATATGGCTTGTACTAGTTGTAGCGGTATAACTGAGAATGTCATATACATGTATATTCGTTTTGTTTTCTGAAAATGACTTAGCACTGAAGCCGTTGCCGTCTCGTGCCTGACCCGGCTAAGTGCAAGATATCGGAGGCCTGAATTGTATTCACTACCGCCTACACCATCAAAGTTAAACAGACAAGCACTCACAATATTTAAGTGAGTCAAATGCACCTTCCTGCCGTTCCCTTCAGGATTACCCCTAGGGGCGTGAGTGCTTCTTCCTCCACAGTATAGTGACTTACGAGCCATGAGGCCAAGTTTCTTTCCTTTCGCTCGGCTCTCGTCGAGGATTGCTCATCTTTGCCTGAGACCGAGACGTACGTCAACGAGTCAGAAAGGTCTCCACCCAGTCCCGTGGATCTAACCTTTCGTTCTCCTCCACCTCTTCCGCCTTCCCACGCTCTTTGCCTCTGAATTTGTCTGGGTATCTGACTGTCTACATACACCTTTGAAAGTTCATTATCTTTCTTTCCGTCAGTCAGCTGACTGGGTTTTATATCTTCTCACGTTTTTTTTTTTTTTTTTGGTCAATGATCTGAGTCTTGAGTGATAGTCTTCGCCGTACTTGTCTCTCTGTCTATATCTGAGAGTCTAATTCGTCTTTCACTATCTAAATGCCTCGCAATATCTTTTAACGTTCTTTTATTTATTTATTTATTTATTTATTTATTTATTATTGTTATTACTATTATTATTATTATTATTACTTATTATTATTATTATTATTATTATTATTATTATTATTATTATTTATTTATTTATTTATTTGCTTAACTATCTACTTTATGTCTTCTGACGTTTTCTGTCCTTCTGTGGCCTATATCAGTGTGTCTGATTGTCTAGTTCTATCCTTCAACACTTTGATCTTTTTTCTTTTAGATTGCCTGATTGTCTAGAACTATTAATAACTAAGTCAAATTATGTAGTTACGTTTCTAATGTTATCTTTATTTTTGACTTTCTATCTGCCAGTCTGCCTGGACGAATAGTAACATCTTTTAACGCTCTTCCTCATTAAATTTATTTTTATCTCTCAGTGCATCTGATGTCACGTGAAGTTTTAGCTATATCGTTCAACACGCCAAAGATTAATGTTTCCAACTCGTTCAACATAACCAAAGTGATAAATTGTGAAGAGATACAATCTTTGTTAGATTCAATTTATTCGTTCTCTCTCAGTTATTTATTTCTATTACAAACAAAGAGAATAGCTTTTCTTGTCTACTCAATCGGCAATCCTCTACTTCAATATATATAAGTATAGCATTGTGTCAGCATAATTTAACATTTCGCTGATGTAATTTTAATTTCCTGGATAGAAGGGAGCCACTTGCAACTATCCCAGGAACGTCTGCAGTTTTTGGCCATTCGAAATGGCGATCTTATTCTTCCTGACACAGAGCCTTGTGTCTCTTCTTTTGAGAGGAAATGGACTAAATAATATTTCAAACAGATCTGCCGGCAGTACTAACGATGATGAAATTACGACTGCTCTGAGTAAAAAAAAAACAAACAAACAGGTTCCAAAGTGTAAACCCCATATTTTGATGTATTTCAGCTTATCGTTGTCTGCAGAAATGTATATTGTTTGGAGGGAGCTGGCCTGTAAACAATATCTCTCTCTCTCTCTCTCTCTCTCTCTCTCTCTCTCTCTCTCTCTCTCTCTTGAAATTCGAAAAAAAAACGCTATAATCTGAGATGGTGAAGATGATGGTGAGGACCAGACAGTATTACCTGAGCGGACAAGGAAGACCCAGATGGAACAACAAGCGAATTGATGATGGTGGTCGTATGTAATGGTTGTGATGCCGGTGGTTTATGTAGTAGTGGTGGTGACGGTGTAGCGGGATCGAAGAGAGGTGGGACTGCCACAAACAATGGGGTGCCGACAGATGGAGTGGAGAAAGGGGGGTGGGATTTAGACACTTCGCCAGTTTCAGTAATATTACCCTTTATTTAGCATCCCCCAAATACCACTACACCTGATAATGTACTTCTCACTTTTGACTTACCATTCTCTAATCTTATCCCTCTCCCTCTTCCTCTCTTCTCCCTTCGCCAAGATAACCACCCCAGAGAAGGTTGAAAGGCATAGAATAACCTACCCCTTCTCCTCTCCATTCGCTAACAAGAGCATGGACGGAAACGCCTTCACAGTGAGTGAGTGCAACACCTCTATCACGTAATCTATCACAATAGCGCTGGCAAAGCCGCACTTGCCCGACCTGGGGCGCGTAAGGCGTTTCACTAGCGCAAGGTTCCCAACATCTCTTGTCTGGTCGTCTCACATAGCCATAACAATATTTTCAACATACAGGAAATTATCCAAAACTGTTTGGTTCTGTAATTTCGAGTTTATACTTTCTCCTATAGCCATAACAATAATAAGTTTATTTCACACACTTAATTATCCAAGTGCGTTTTTGCTCATCAATCGCAGACCAGCATCTCTATCACAATAAATAAAGATAAATTATAAACAACCGTTTTAAGCAACATTATATTTTAGATAATAATTCTATTATACAGGCATAATTATAATTATGCTATTTCATTTATTTTGCTTTATGAATAAGTAATGTATATGGTGGAGACACAAATCCAAAGTCTGTAAATAAACCTCTCGCTCTCTTTACTCCAGCCCAAAATCTGATATTCGATATGTATCACAAATGAGGAATTTATATCAGTGTTTTTTATATAGTCTGCCACAGTCTTATAAAATTTGCTTTAAAGTATTATAATACTAATATCTTGTTTAAAAATCTATTTCATATGAACATTCTCATATCTAAAGGAGCCGAGTTCTTCTCTAGCATGATAACTTACAACGTTAAACTAATGGGGCGGCTACCAAGACTACGTACATACTGCAAGGTTTAAAGTAAGACCATTAAACTGCAAAAAATCAATTCATCTACACATTTCGTGACTTTTATCCGCCTATAGAATAATCAACCTATATTCGACCTAACTTTTAAACAGCCAGAATTGAACAAGATGGCGTATTGTTTTTATCTACGCACAAGCGTCTCTGAGAACATCTTATTCTTCAGATCTTCAGGAGGGCCGTACCCTCGAACACGATAAGAGCATCAAAACATGTCACTTTAGTTATAAGAATAAGCAAACAGATATCTCTCTATTCGCTGGTGAAGTGTCTCTAAGCACATCCACTATTAAATAGACAAATCTGGCATTCATGCTAAGACATGTTATCAGTTGTTAATAGATACATTCTGAGTCCAATAGAGGACTAAGAGAGAGAGCAACTTTTATCGGTTGTTACGTTACAATTTACAGTCTCGTTCCAACAAAGGAAAACAAAAACGAAAGGGGGAGAGGGAGGGAAGGAAACTTTCATTTTACTTGCAGCAAAACAAAAACAAAAAACAATATGTTCCCTGTCAACCCTTCATTATTCTTTTCTTACATTTCTCATTTTCCAACTGTTTCCTCTATTCCTTACCTTTTTTTTTTTTTCTTAAACAGCACAATTTCAGCAGAGAAAAAAGTAAGACATAAATTTTATGATAAATATTGTCAACTGTTCATTGTTCTCTTTTTGGAATGCTCTTCTGTTATCTCAATCTTTCTCAGTTACTTAGCTTTTTTTTTTTATATAGGCAAACATTAATATCAAAATAGCAAGGAACTGAATGACCCGAGCCAATGTCATACCTCTTGGATACCAGATAGTTCAGGTTCCTTTGATATAAGATCATTTATACCTGGGTGTTAGGGAATGGCACTCCTAATTCTCTATCTGAAAAAAAACAAAACGTTTCACTAACAGACTGTCTTCTTCTTACATCTTCCCTTAGAAACTGACATCTTTAAGTGAATATCAAAAATCATCTAATAGGTCTCATTTTATTAGTGGAACATTTTTTATCTCAATATCTTATTTGCTATCTTCAATGGGAAGTTATTAGCAAAACATTAATTTTACTTTTCACACACGGGCATACACATACATACACACACATATACACAAACACGCCTGCGCACACATATACAAGATAATTACAGAGTATTAACAACACTTGAAAGATGTACCAGAGTTTGAAATAAAGGTTCTGCATATAAGTATATGAAATTTAATCAATTTTTTTTAACAAAAGATGAGACCAAAATAAACAAGCTTTGATCTGGCTACACTTAATTTCCAAAATGTCGATCTATTTTCAGGTAAAACCTTGTATGAATCTTGATCTTTTTCTTTTTAAGTAGCCTGGATAAGTCCACAGACCTTGCCCACAGCTTTTCTCTGAGTCAGAATCGGCAAATGATTTGTACTTAACCGATTTTTCCATGTGATCATCGTGTGGTAGAAAGTAAACTGTTCATGTTATAATATTACTGTCAGACCTATACAGATATTAGGAGGTTATGTCTGTATATGTGA
Organism: Peronia peronii; assembly: GCA_039654565.1. Lineage (NCBI taxonomy): Eukaryota > Metazoa > Mollusca > Gastropoda > Systellommatophora > Onchidiidae > Peronia > Peronia peronii. The sequence goes on from JBCEWB010911649.1 coordinate 10,275, forward strand.
GTCTGTGTTATATTTTGATACAATTCTCAAAGGTTAATGCCACCCTACGTGGGTTCTGTATGTAAAGACACGACTTGTTTGTTCCATGACGCCCTACTCGGCAATATTGATGTATATTAGTCAGTGCTTCTGAGGCAAGTAAGCTTACAACTGTGATGTGGTACTAATCAATAGAAAAGGTTGAGATATAGGCAGATGTTGAAAACCACACCTCAGATGTACTCAAAGTTTTCCTTCTTATGTAATCATCTCAATGTTTGCCCCATGTTTCCCCTCTATAAATACAAATCCCACACATTTTTATACACATATAAAGCAGTGCCCGTTGATTCAGACACCATAACACCGTTCATATAACAATGAGCCAATCCTTCTTTCCTGGCACACCTTTTGAGCGCTCCAGTAATTCTACGCCGTCTAGTACTCATCTCTATGTCAAGCTGTCATCACTGATGAGCAGATTCGTTTTGAAGTTTACTGCAGGCTCAAGCCAATGGGTTAAAATATCAGGACTTTATGGAGAGTTATAAATCTATTCCACTATTCTTCTTGCCCTGTTTATGAATGTTTCTACATTAATCAATTGCACAATAAGAACCTTCATTGTTCGCAGCGCCGTGTGTTCCACATTAAAAAGTTAGAATAACGAAAAGATTCAACATCCTATGTGAAGAACTTTTGAACAACACTACGTCCAGTGCCAATTCGTGCAGCGCTGTGCAAGGGTCGCCGTCGTTGTTTTAAAATTGCAAGAAAACCCACAATAGGCTTATGGACTCAAGAACTGCTGAATGCATCCATCTGAAATTTGGCACACAACATTATTGCATACGGATCTGTGTTTCTATGTATATAAACCCGAAAAAAGCGTATTATCTTTGATGTTATTCTACAAATGTCGTAATAATTGAATAATAAACTCGCGAAGGTGCTTGATCCAAATTGTGCGTTCTACAGTATGACGTGAACATTACACTTTTTCTTTGAGTGGCATTCAGTTTAATCAACTAAAATATCCACAGAGATGCACACGCTTGAAGTAGCAGGGCTATATTTTAAAAAAATCTCCCTCGGAAGGTCCGTCTGGAATTTGGCACACAATACTCTTGCATAAAGATCTGTTTTGGTTTGACTTACAAATATTTAAAACATCTCCGGCTAGGCCGTGGGTTCTCTTCTAGTATTATATATATTCTTATCAAGCTGTAGAACTCGAGTATCTACAACTCATAAAATAAAGAACTCGAACGTACATGTGGACAAGTTAACCCATCAAGACAAGGCTAGAGCCTCGGAGTTTCAGCCGGTCTTGAGAGAAAACACATCAGGATATTGTTCTCACCTTATCTATCACCGACGGTTTTTCATCTATACCTCTTCTCCTCTCCCCCTTCTCTGTTTGCTTTCACGAGTTCTTCCGTACTCCGTGTGTTTACGTTTACATGTTTTGTCTATTGCGACGTATTCCGTTATTTATGCTTGCAATCGCCTATTTCCCAGTCCTTCTGGTAACAAAGAAAATGCTTTATGCTCGTTACTCCGTACACTGAGCCCTTGAGATCTATAACGCACAACAAAATGGAGAAAGTGGCCGGGTCAGTCTATGTATTCGTGAGGAAAGTCATGAAAAGAAGTACATTATGTGTACAAATGAAGAGTTGAACAAGTGCTGGAAAAAAAATAAATGTGATTCATGATGGCTTCACATCAAATAGAATTTTATGCCCTGGGGGAGAGAATTGTGTTCGGTCGCCATTTCCCTTAAACCTAATTCTACAAATTAACAGAAACAAGTTCGGGCGGCTAACGGTGATATTAAAATGAACCAATTGGGGGATGAGTTTTACACAAAACTATGCAGATACACATAACTATGCAGATACGCTGAAAACTAATTTCTGATATATCTAACTATTCTGTCACAACTAATTACCATAAACCGACCTCTAACAAGTAGAACAAGAACTAGAGGAGAACAGCTTCAGATAATCAATGTTATTTGAAAGAACCACATGGGAATGGGGTCTACTCCAAAACAAAAACAAAAAAGCCATACCCAAAATCCAGGTTAAAACTTTAATTCGGACATTGCAAGAGTTTTGTCAGTCATCACTCGAACAGTAAGAGATGAGAGAAACAAGAGATGGAAAACACTTGGATTTTTGACAAAAGGCTAGAACTATCGTTGGTTCGTGATTAACTTCATAAATTGCCTAAATATTTATTGGGATATTACATAAGCGGCCAGCGGAGTGTAAAAATACAACAAAGAGGATTGTTTAAAACAGCCACTTGAAATATACAGATACTCCTGAGTTAAATAATCATGACTATTCTTCTTTTCCTCAAGTGATATTTCCTATTTGCCGCTACCTAGCCCTTGATTTCAAGTGTTTTATACTTAAGGCTGCTAAATTTATTCTCACCGATGTCAGTGAATCTCTCTGGATGTTTCTTTTCTTATCTACTTGGCCGCTGTAGAGTCATCACTTAGATATAAGTACTTAACTTTATATACAAGTATATGATTGTGTCTGTATTTAGCACTTTCCTTGAATGTATGGGATTGTCTCTTACATTGAGTGATAGGCACTTAACATTTATTTCTTCCACACTATGACCTGGGACGGCCTCTGAAGGCTTGGCTCGTGAATGACGAAAGGACAGGTTGTTCTGACCCAGTGAGTGCATTACTGACCGCGCATCTGGTCAATCTGGAGGACAACATAAGACAACGGCATCCTATTCGCGCACAACTCTTTGCACTGTATTGACCTCTCTTTTTCATTTCTTCAATGTCTCATCAATGCTAGAATTCACTCAGTTTTGTCAAACACTATTACTTCCATTTTATAATTTCATTCCTGCAAAAAAAATAAATTAATTAAAAAATTTTAGAAAATAAAACATCAGTGACGTCTGCTACATACTGAAAGTCGATTTCCTAAACTGTCTTGTTGCTTTTTGCAAGATCCTGTATAACGAGAAGGCGAAAACCTATCTCCAAAGTGTGGTTTTGTTTTTTTCTTTCATGCCATAATTCTTAGCTTCTTATGGTGGAAAGCCATACTAATAGCATCAACTTCACTACCCTCTACAACATCACAGATTACGTACACATTTGCACAACATTCAATTATCCTAGATCCCAGTTCATTTCATCATAGGATATTTTAAGTTCGCAAATCAACCTTGGCTGTAATTTTGATCATTTTTTTTTTTTCAAACAGCAAAGATTGTTTGACAATCATTAATACATATTCTCCTAAGTAAAAATGCAAAGATTTTCATCTCATTAAAAAGTAAGTACGCAATACTACTTGAATATAATTATTACTCATTAACGTGCTTACATCAGCAGTTTTAAAGTCACCTTTACTTCATTAACCGCATCAATCGCACTTAACTCCATTTACCCTTTAAAATCAGCGTTGCATATGTGTTTATATCAAGGTCCACTCCGTCAGAACAAACCGATTAGGTAACAGCCTTGTTTACAACTCAGATGCGATGAATCACCTTCCGGTATGCAAAAGATCCAATTTCACCCTTTTTGGATGCATTGCTTCAAGTTAATATTATCGAATTCTTTCAAAATCTGTCCTGTCATTTGCCTAGAAAGTCTGCATTACAGCAGATCTGTAGCTCAACGTGATTCTCATTAGCTTAACAAGAGCAGCTGTACAAAAACTGAAACAAAAACAAAAACAAAAAGACAGATAAGAAAATGTCCATACCCCTTCATTTGCCCCCACTCTGACATCTGAGGATGGAATGTCGATGAAAATAGCTGCTTGCCAAAGTGAACATCTTAAAAGCAGAAACAAAACAAAAACAAAATAAAACAGAAGCTCGTAAAAATGCCAGGGCTTGAAAGTTCTCGCGTGCAAAGAACATGTATTTCACTCGAGTGTCTCTCCTGATTCGTCTACAGGTATGTTCATTCCTGGAATGGCAGCATTTCTGAAGTCTGTTTCATGAGTCATTTCATATCACGTATCTTCAGTCTTTTCCTTCTCATGAGGAAAATTAGGAATGAACTCCCGTTTCTTGGGAGTCTACCGTGATCAGCAAATCTGCTGTACTACATCCATATCTACATTATTATCATCCGTTATTCTTTTCAGAGCAAAGGTGACTGATCATATAGCTCTACTCACATTTAGAGATGTTATGTTGCCATTTCACGTCTCTTCAGATGCATTTCCAGGAAGATGAGGCCTACTCTTCAACTTGTTTTCCAAGGATTCAATTCTAAGCCCTATCTGGTGATGTTATTATTTAGCTTTCTGAATGTAATATGTATTAACAATGCCAACTCATGCAACGCCAGCAGTGTAAATGTTCGTCAACTCGCTTTCCTCTTTCCAACATATACTTTCAAAACTTTACCTCACTGTATTGACGACAAATATTGACAGAAAACTAAATCTTGCAGTGAAAAACAGGTTGTAATTTCAGTGCAATTCATTGACATGGAAGAAAAAATATATCCTCTGTTTATAATGGTTTGAAAAGTGAAAAACAATTAGTCTATTCACCGACGAGAGACAGGAAACGTTCACCTGTGATTTTTGGAAAAGTGAAATTCAAATTGCACTGAAGCTTTAATGCAATTCATCGACATGAGACAAGAACTCGTTTTCTGTAGTGTTTTGAGAAATGCGGTTAATACATTCTGTTCCTTAATTAACCGAGACTTAAAAAAAAAGAAGTATTTAAAAAAAAAACTACGGGCAAGAAATTATGGGTGCCATCAGGCTCAATTTAGCAGATGACATGAAATGAACACCAAATTGAAAATATTATGCTGGATCAGCAAAATGTCAGCTAATGAATAAATGCACTAATTTTCATAGGAATGGGGGGGGGGGGGGGGGGGGGGGGGGGGGGGGGGGGGG
>JBCEWB010911760.1:0-15613 GCA_039654565.1 Peronia peronii
AGCAAAAATTGGCAACTTCTAAAAGCTGAGATAATCCTACTTTCTTTGGATTGAAAGGCTTAAGAAAAACAAACAAACACCTGCAGGTGGTGAAAGCCCGCTGTCGGTGGGATGTCTTTCGTGGAATGCCACCCTGGACATTCCAGGGGTAACATCTCTCTCCTTACTCCTGACTTCTGTCCCGCTCTTTTTCCTCTCTTCTTCTTTCGCGACTGCCACGAGTGTCCGGTCCAGTGAAAACATATGACATGTCTGACCGTCTCTCCTACGATAGGCGTCCTATTGACTGTGGGGTGCGACCCTAAGGGGGGAGAATGGGATCCTGGTAGTTGAGGTGGCCCAGTCTGCAGACTTGCCACCCTCCCCATCCTTCCCTGGCAGCAGTTTGAAAGAGAATTTTAAATGCTTTTTGGCACTTCACAGCACACAAATGGACAAACCATGAAAAACTTTAATATTTTCCAGAAAAACGTATGCCCAATTACTGGTGGAGAGCAGCACATCTCCAAACTGCAGTCAGGTGATCTGCTAGTAGAGTGCTGGGAACACCTCCATTCAGAGGCACTGTTGAAGGCTGAAAACATTTTGGATGTGCCCATGAGTGTGACGCCTCTTTTTTAAGAGCCCGAACAGCTCTAGAGGTGTCATTAGAAGCTGAGACTTAGTTACATGTAGTTGCCCAGAAAATGAAATAGTTGAGGGCATTCCAGAAGTCACTGATGCCCGGCGCATTAGCATCTGTCGCTGAGATCAAAGAATCACTGCCAGCACCTTTATGCTGGTGTTTCATACCCCGAAGCCACCGGTGAGCATCAAGACAGAACTGAAGGTTGACCCTTAAGTCCCAAACCCCATTCAATGCTTTAAATGTCAGCAATCCGGCCATACTCAGACACAGTGCAAGCATGCCGCCATCTGTGCTCGCTATGGAAAAGGGGGGTCATTCCGATTTGGAGTTCTCTGTAGAATCCAAGTGTCCCAACTGCCAAGGCGAGCACACGGTGTTCGACAAGAACTGCCCGAGATGGCAAGAAGAAAAGGCCATTCAGCGCCACAGAGTCACTCATGGTGGCACATTTACCGCTGTACGTGAAGGATTATGCCTTAGACTACCATCTTCAGTGACAAAGTCCAAAACTTCTGCTCAAGTTGTGAAAAAGAGCACCAGGAGCATGGGCACCGACGCTTTTGAACCATCAAGCGTGAATGTCAAAGTATTCCAGTGGGAGCTCTTGCAGAAGGGCACCCACTGAAAAATCCAAGGGTTCCCAGGGACCCTCGTGACAGGGGAGGGCCTCACGTGGGGTGGTGAAAACCTCACACACGTTTGCCGCCCTGGCAAATTTCTTTCATGGAGAAACATGGAGGACGTGAAAACCACGCCTTCCATTCCCCATCACCTCTCCCTCCCCTCCACCCCTTCTAGTTCCCTTGGTCTCTCTCTCTCTCTTTCTGCCACCCCCTCCTCCTTCCTCTACCCTCTCCCGGCCTCTCCCCTTTCATCCACTCCCCATTCCCCACCCAAGGAAAAAGGACATTTCCTTTCTTTGCCACCCAGCGGGTGGCAGGGAAAGAGAAGTCATTGTCGAAGAAGGTGAAAGTGACACCGGCTTCCAAAATAAACGTTATGGCTGGAACTAAGAATTGCCTCATCCAAGTGGAACTGCAGAGGCCTCAGGACCAACTTGATGGAGTTGCAACAGCTGAAGGCCTATCATCAGTCTGTTGCGGTCTGCATGCAAGAAACCAAACTGTCAACTGAGCGACCGGTGGAGATACGAGGCTATACCTCGTATCACAACTATGGCCACGTCCCGATGGACTGGGCAAAGAAGTCTGTCTGTATTCCTGGCAGAGTTCTCCATCGACCCATACCCCTCAACACTCCACTACAGGCTGTGGCAGTCATCCTGCCCCATTCATTCTTCTCGAAGATTTCAGTGCCCACAATCCTCTCTGGGGCAACTCCTAGTCCTACACCAACGCAAAAGGTAAAGAGATTGAGAGGCTGATGTCCAGTTCTGATCTATACCTTTTCAACGATCCAGCCCCGACGTACATGCATCGGGCAACTGGATGGCTCTCCACTATCGACCATTCTCTGTGTTACCCTTCCCTCTCCGCAGACTACTCATGGTTGGTCACTATCAGTAATCACGGAGTTCTGACGCAGCCACTCGAGTAGTTTTCAGGCCGTTTTTTTTTTTTTTTCTTACTCCCTAATCTAACAGGTAAGAATGCCATCCTACGCAGCAATAGAAAAAAATGTGACTACAGAAAGTGAAAGGAAAACTGAAGACTGTACTTTGGTACAAGTATCGGAAGAAAACAATGAAAATTCATGACATTTTTTACGTGTTTGTGAAAAAGAAAAAGTGCTGAAGAAAACATGCCAAAAGGAATAAAATACATGTAAGTTGAAAGTTACACCAAATTAAAGTGCAACCAATTTTCTTTACAAATATCGCTCGAGGTAACCACCACAAGGAGGTTGAAAGACGTATGTAGAACGTAACAAACATCAAACTTTGAAACTATTTTATCGGTGACGCTCTGTCGACCACGAGTTGAAAAACGTCACCACATCACTAATTCAATCACCGAGGGATGTCAAAGTTCGAACTTTTTTTTCCGGAATTCCGACTAGTTTGGTCGTCCCTGACTTTACTCCTTTTGGTCGATTAATTGCTGACTTCTGCTGAGTTTACAAGCCAATCGTAGTTTTATAATAATTTTTTAATGCGATACAACACGATAACAGTGAAACCGGAAGTACGATAGAATTTAGCGCATGCTCCGGAAGACACTCGAACTGACCGAGTCGCAACATTTTGTGATCCAGATTCCACGAACACGAATTCGAATTTCGAATCGAATGATAGCCAATGAAATGCATAGAAATATTCGGTGCTTCGCAAAACCATTTTAGCCGAGTGGTCGCATGAGAGTTGTTGATAGAAACATAGCACATCATAGTACCGACAAATAATACGTCCATGGTCTCAGTTAGACTGATGGAAGAGGGGGCAACTGTTAGATCTAAATTAGTTGCGCGCGGTGATTATGGGACTATGATGACACCACTGCCTGTGGAATCTTTCAAGTTCTTGGAATTTCCACCCGTCGTATAACCTCAAATTCTAATCCCAGGTTCTTGTAAAAACTTGCCAACTTCGCTCAAAGCAATGTGAACTTTTCCTAACGTGAAAAGCATTGATCTAGATGTAGATTTTTAAAAAGAATCTTAATACTTACGTGACCGTCGCGATAAGAAATATCCCTGTGGGGGGTGGGGGGGGGGGGGGTTCTTTGGAATCTTAGAAAGTAAATTCAGTCTAGTTTTGGTTTACAAAAGATTTCAAAACATAGATCTACATACTTGAGAGTAGCTAAAGGCTTGCCAATTTTTTTGTGTTTTCAGGAGATATAAGAGTTTTATTGCAGAATAAGCTATGCCTCTCATATGTATATACAGCTTTTATACAATATATGAAAGAGCTTTATAAGTATGATATTGTCTTGTCAACTTGTGTTCATCTTTAATTGTTGAATTTATATGAATTTTGAAGTTATTCATTTTTCATCTTTTTCACCTCCCCTGTTGATTTTGTGCAAATGGCTCTCAAGACATTTTCGACAGAATAATTATCTTATGATTAATTCATATGTGTGAAAAAAATTGGGAGTGTTACCTATGTGTGTGAGTTTGTGTGTGAAAAATTTGACTGTTGCCTGGTAATAAATTATTATGTCTTGCACCCAGGGCAAATGAGTTGGAAGTCGCGCCGGGTGATTATGACCTATGGCTGTTTTTGACCATTTTTAACTTAATAACTACTTTACGACTAAGTATAAACCAAATTTTTTTTATTTTCACAAAATGAAAATTTAATCTTTCTTAATTTGAAAAAAGAAAAATTTTGATATCTTAGTCCAAAAATAGTTAAAAACGATAAAAAATGGCCCTAGATCTTAATCGTCCAGTGTGACTTCCGACTCATTTGCCCTGGACTCAATACATTTGGTCCTCCTAAGTTGACTTCTTAATTTATAGCGAATTTGTTTTGAAAATCTGACATTTTCAAGGGCATAACTTTTGAAATGATTAAGAAAGCATCTTGATTTTGATGTCAAAACATTAAGAATCAGTTCTGTCACTGAGTCATTGATTTGGATAGCAGATTTTAGCACAGTTTGTCATAATTTCATTTAAATTTTAAATGTCTTCCATATTTTTCCTTTTGTTTGAAAACAATGCAATGCTAATACCAATTACAGATTTGTATTATGATTTTTTCAGAGCCAAGCAGGTATAACAGGACCTCCTCTGCTGAGGATGAACAGGTCATCCTTATCCCCATCTGCAGTTTCTCCAAAAACACTAGCTCCTTTGGCTACTTCAGTAGATTCATCATTGCCTTATGACAAGAAACCTTGGCAAATGTCTTCTCATGAAGAGGATAACCTATATGACAATCCAAATGTTATTTTGAGAAAACAAGTGCTTCGCACAGGTGGCTCAGCTTACAACCAAAGAAATAGGCAGTCTGAACCTGTCAATGTCAAAACCCCAACACCAGCTGAAGAAGAGTTAGCTGAGAAACTTAGTGCATTATTGGCACCACCTCTTCCTTTGAGAAATTATCAGAAAGATGAGGTTCATCCCCCAAAGAGTGAAAGAATCATTAGGAACTATGGAGGATATACTCGTCATTCATGGTCTTCTCAGCCCTCCAAAAATATTGAGACCACTGAGGAGTTAACCCTCCTCAAAGAAACTGAAAAGGGTCAATCTTTAAGTGTGGGCCATAGTAGTGAGAATTTGTCAGTGAAAACTGTAGGAGATTCTCTGTTAACTAAAGTGCAAGGACAAAGTAATGCACATCCAAGAACACCTGCCACTGAACGACAAAGAGTGAAAGGGAAGAGTATGGAAATGTTAGCCGGGAACATCTCTCCTTTAGGAACGTCTGCTGATGAAATATTTCTTAATCTTACTGAGCCAACTAATAGCTCAGATGATGTAGTGGATGCACCAGAAAAAGAATGCATAACTGAAAATCACATCTTCACGTCAAAAAAAGCTGCCTTTGACAATAGAACTGAATGCAGTAATTCATCTTCCAATGATATAAATATAAACCATAATCCCATTAGTCACTTTTGCCAGCTATTAGCCACCAGAATTGTCCAGGAGGTAATTTCAGAAGAAACAATTAAGATAAGGGCAAATGAACAAAAAGATACGTTTGAGAGTGCCATATCTCATACTGTGTCTCCAGTGATACAAGACTTGCCCTGTTTGGCCAGTTCTTCCACAAATGATGAAGTTGATTCTGCTGCAACTGAAATGTTCCTCTCTTCATATGCCAGTGTTGACTTATATACTACAAATCATACTCCTCTCAGGGAAAGCAGAGAACCAGTTTCTTTATGCATTGACAAGAGGGGACATTCCGAGATTAATTCAGGTATTTTTGCATTTGATACCAGCATCAGAAATCGTCTTCAGAAAGAGATGAAAACAGAAACAGATATGAAGAACAATATGAAACATAATGGTGCCGAAAATGTTGAGAATATTGCACAATATAAATTACAAGGTGCTAGACCTAAATTCAAACCTTTTGTGATGAAACCAAGTTCTCTTTTTCCATTGGAATCTGAAAATGCTGATATGGGGAATGATCCTGTGTTAAGTTGTTCTCAGCTGTCTCTGTTATCACAAAGCAGTGGGACAGATCTTCCCTCTATAGATGAAGAGGCCATCTCTCCATCTTTTTCAGATGTAGATTTCCATGATGATGTAGAAGAAGACATACCTTCTCCAAAAGCTGTATATGGGGAAGAAAAGGAGAGACAGAAACTTTTCTTAAGGAATAAGAACAGAGGCAAAAAATGTGAAACAGATTATGCATTGCAGGAAACAGTATTTGTTGACTCAGAGGACAAAAATAGCCAGGTGCTTCATAGTTCTTTTGTAACACATGCTACGGCAGACCTAAACATTAGAAAAGTTTTTAAACCTATTTTTTATGCAAACCCTAGACTACTGGAAAATGTCATCAGCGGCCGCTTCAAAAGGGAATCTAGTCTTGACGATGATTATTTGCAAAATGGTGTATTTAAATGGGCTAGATATTTTCCTGAAATGAGAAATAGACAGATAGTAGAAGAAAAACTCAGAGCCTTCTTTTGGTTTATATATGATATGCTAATATCGTCACCATGTATGCAAGACAGAAAATCAGCTGTTCAGGAGCTACAGTGTGAAATGGACTTTTGGCAAACAAAGATTGAAAGACGCCTGTGGGATGTCCAGGAACTCCCCACTTTTAAAAAGGTCAGATTAAATTTGTTGAATTCTTCTGTGATTGACAATTGGGAGCCAGAAAAACCAAGACTGAAATTCACAGCTATATGTTCCAGGAACAAGAAACCCCCAAAAATGTGGGAAAACTCAGGGCAGGAATTGAATAAAGTTATGCATAAAAAAGAAAACTGGAACAGTTTGACAGATGTTGTAAATGATGTTTCAGTTGCATTTGGAGATGTGCAAATGGTGAAAACTCATGCATGGGAAGATTTGCACTCTGATGATACATTCTCAGACAGTGCGGAGGGTTTCTGTGACATAGATAGTAACCTAGGGTCTCAGGCCACCCCAGTTGATTCCCAGGAAGTCTTAGATGAATTCATAAGATTATCTGAATATCCATTACAGTGCAAACTCTGCACTGATGATAATGAATCAGACTCTGAAGATGAATTTATTGCACTTGAAACATATGCAAAGACTGTTAGTGGTTCTTGTGAAGGAGGAGCTGCAAATCAAATCAACTACATAAATAATGTGTCACTTTGTCGAGCATTACATGGCGAGTTGGCATACTCAGCACGTGTTAGGAAACCAAGGGCCAACAGGAAAATGTTACTGGTTCCTGGACCCGATGAAGAGTGTAAAGGGCCAAAAAGTCACCTATCATGGAAAGACTGGGTTATGGCCGATTCTTTGTTTAAGAAGTTAGTGCCTCACATATCACCAAGACTTGACTTTCAGTTTCTGCTGAAAACCTATGCTGAATTCAAGTTCTTCATTTTAAAAGATAGAAAAAGAGCCTTTGACCACCGAGGTTGCTTTCTAAGAGAATTTCCTCCCAGTGAATGGCGTTGCTGTAGGTTTGAAGAATTTGTGTTTCTCAAGATAATTGCTGAAGAATTGCGTCACATTGGTCGTGTTCTTTCTGTGTCAAAGGTTGCAAAAACTCTTTTTGTTGAGGATTGGGATGTTGCATTTTCACTGTTTAAGTTGATGAAACTGACTGTGCGCAACATTCATAAGATGCAAAAATCCATGTCTAGGGAACTAGTTCATTCAGAGAATGTAGAACATGACATGTCAGCATGTAAGGTGACCTTTAGACATGGCCAGTTTCGCCATTGGTTATTAGATCAGAAATCACACCTGGTGCCAAGTAAAGACTATGGAACAGTCAGAAGATTTCATCGTGAAAACTATGAGAATTTTAGAGCGGATACCTTCTCCAAGGTACTGAAGGACTGGAAATCTCCAGAAGATTTTTTGGAGGATCCAAATGTTTTAGCAACCTTTAGGACAGTTTTTGCTCACACAGATAGCAGATCTATTGAGCTGGCTGGAATGAGAGGCCCTGAAGGAGGTAAGATTTTCATTGTGACTGCCACGTCTTGACATTTTACTTTTAATTTTATGACAATATTATGTCTTTACCTACCATTGTTTGTATTGTTGGCCTCTTGTAACAATAATACTGACTTTTCCTGGGAAGATGTTGCCCTTGGCAGAATACTTTGGAAGCAGCATTGTATTCAGGACATACGAATATTTGAGCCCAACAGAGTAGGTGCCATCTAGAAAAAGAGGGATCACAGAAAACATTGCTCATCTCTGCAGGACTATTTTCAGCTTCTGTTCTATATTATTAATGAGACAGAAGATTGATCAATTCATGTCTACAGCAAACGGATGCCTTAACAAATCTGTAGAAATAGAGTTCGAACATTATTTGAGCTACAAACCACTGTCTCTGCAATCTCTCTTCCTTTTCATCCATTTTGGTTCCTTCAGCTGACCACTCTCTCTCCCCTACCACACCTTCCTATAATCCAACTTCAGAATGAATCCCTGTCCTGGCCTCTTCCCCATCATCTTTCCCCTCTTTTCAACTAGGCGAAAGGACATTCCCTTTTCTTGCCACCTGTGTTGAGGAAAGAGAAATCCTTGGGAAAAAGTACAAAGAAATGGATGCAACATAAACTTCCAAGAAAGATTGTAAATAATTATAGCTGAACAAGAAACTGCCTTATCTAGTGGAACTGCAGAAGCCAACTTCCTGGAGCTGCAGCAACTGACATTGACTCAGCCTGTTGCAGGAGGCCTGCAAGAAACAAAAATGTCAGCCAAATGGTGGTGGAGATAAGAGGTTATGTCTCGTATCACCAAATGATCATAGCACAGGTGGACTAGTTGGAAGAGTCTCTGTCTCTGTTCCTGGTAGGATTCTCCACCAACCCATCCACCAAACAGTCCTAGCCCACTACAGGCTGTGGCGGTCATGCTGATTGCTCAAAAACCATCACTGTCTGCTCCATTTATCTGTCTCTTTTTGAGACTGTCCCTGCTGCTGATCTGATTCTTGTCTTGCAACAGTTTCTTATTCCATTCATTTTGCCTGGGGATTTCAATGCCTCCCCAGCTCCTGCACCCCCCAGAAGTTTAAGAGGTGGAGAGATTGATATGAGACTCTGACCTCTTTTCAATGACACTTTTTAATTTCTCACTGTGTCAAAACTGTTAATTCAATCTTGACAATTTTTGGTCTCCTGTAAGTAAGTACAGATAGTGGTAAATGGCTGTATATACACATGTAGTGATTTTCAAATGGCTTTATCAGTTTTTCCAGAATTTTCTATACTAAATCTTAGTCTGTGTAAACATAATGACCAAAGACACACAAGACTGTCAATATGCCACATTAATTTGATAGCAGAAAGGTAGGTAAAACGAGTATTACTTAAAACTAAAAGAAGCTGAACAGATATTTGGAATGCTAAAATTCATCAGTGAAGCACTGCAAATGTAATTTTAAGAAAGGCAAACATATGCTTCTACCAGTCTAGTAGTGGTGACTCCCCATTGCACTATGATGCCAAATCATTGTGCTTTGGCTATTGTGAGTTATGTAAAAGTTAACAGTTAAGGTTATTCACAATTCATTGTGGATAAAGAAAAGTTTCTGACTTGATTTTTCTGGGGCTTTCATGTAATCGTTTTGTCTGACAAGTCTAGTGGCTATTTTTATGAAATTGTCTCTGAGTGATCTTTGGTGATTTCAGTTTCATAACTTTTTTCCCAGTTGATGATTTCATCCCTGGGTTTCTGAAGGTCTTGAAGTTTCAGAAATCACCTGGTGTGGCTGTTTTTGCTCATGCAAACTTTGTGATTGGTGTCAGCTCGGTAGCTGCAAAAAAGCATCTGCTCTTGACATTGCTGTACTTTATTGTACTGTGCACATCATCCCTTTCACTGAAAGATGGGTCTGCATCTTAGTTATCAAAATCCCTTGATTTCTGCGCTGCAATATATTTACTGTCCGTCTCAAAGCTTTCATTTGCAATTATATGGGTATGTGTGGAATTTTCTTTGGATTAGTTTTTGTTTTGTCTTAATTGTGCTTAAGATAAAAATTCTGTCACAATTGATTATTGGATGAATGAGCTTTTTACACATTCTTTGCCTTGAAACGGAAAGAAACCTTCATTAGAGTATGCAGAAATATGATAAAAAAGTAGTATGGTGGAAATAAAAAGTTTCTGCAACCTATGTGAGTAAAACCAGGTTCACGATTCTGGCCAGGTTGGCAGTGAAAATCTGTGCTGCCAAATTTTGTTTTGTTTTGTATTTTAGCGGTATTTCCTTATTTTGACTTCTTACTATCAATATAGAATGCATTTTAGGGTTTAATATGTCAAAAGACAGAAATCGTTGCTCTTTCATTTCATATTCCACTAAAGCACTATCTATGCCTTTTTTTCTTGAACAAGTTGAACACTTTGGGTCAATGTGAGAAGGGCAAATTTTCATCAAAGCATCTTTATCAAATGAAATAGGTATGTGCACTGAGAGGACAGTGATATTGTCATCACTGTCATGTCTATAGTCATTAATTCATTCGCAGATATTAGCAATGTAGTTTTCTTTGCCTGTTTAATCACATTTTTACTCACACAGAGGGACAGAGAGAGTAAAAGATTGAGATTGTTTAGGTATTTTAAATACTGGTATAAATGAAACTTTTTGTTAACTCAATAACTGAGAAAGAGAGAAATGGAAAGGTGGGGGAGAGGGACTGGAGAGAGAATGGCATTAATTCATATGAATGAAACAGTGAGACTGCTGTTAAATAGAGGAAGAGAAAGAGATACAGTAGTTGTTAATTCAAACATTTTTGAACTCTGCCTTTAGTGGTTCGTTACTGGTAAGGCGTCTATTCCCTAGATGACATGATAGTGTTCAGTGCTCACCACCTTTCATTCTTAGAATACTGACTGGGAATCTAACTACAACAAATTTACAAATATTTAATATAACAAGCATCAACGATTCTCATATACTGATCACTCAGCAATCACTGTATCTTACTAATCTTAGCCACGGCCAAAAATAGTAGAGTAAGCATGGCGTACATGTGAAATCACACTGATACAAAGTGCTAAGCCACACTAACTCGATAAATTATCTTAATTGTAAAATGTTATGAAGATATTCGATGCCTGTCTAAAAGGTAATCCTAGTTTCACAACACAATGAAAGACTTTTTTCTTTGTCTTCAAAAATTTTGTCTGCTGGTATTAGCAGTTGTAGAATTGTGCCAACAATATATACATCTTTTGGTATATACCCACTGAACTGTAAACATATTCTTCTGTGTAAGGTGCAATATAGCCATGATTGTGCTCATGCACTGTTAAACCCAGATCCAGGCAACAACAAAATCATCTTCCTGGTCTTGCATGGCCCCCCAACCACCCACCCCCTCCCCCCCCCTTTTTTTTCTCTTTCTCATGCTGGGTGGTCAGTACTACAACTGTTGTATCTTGGCATGCTGACCAGGCACTTCTTCTTGTTGCACATCCATTTATATTCAATGCAGTGCCAATGCCCTGGCATTGATTTGCTTGTTGTCACTTTGAATCACCAGCATTTGTGACTTTTGTTATCAGCCAGTGTGATATTGTGTAATCTAATTTTTTGTGGGAAGGATTTTGTCTGACCAGAAAATCTCTATCAGAGCAGTTGGTTCCTTCCTCTGAGCCTGACTCCTAAAAATTGATGATGACAATCTGGGGTGCAATATTAATGTGCTTAGTTGTTGCCACTACAGTTGGAGCATCTATATTAGAAAACAGCTGTAGCTGGTGCATGATGTGCTTTGGTAGTTCGAATGACTTCATAGGACAATTGAATGGTGACAAAGGCTGAGGAATGATCTACTGTTGTAATTGATGGAATCTGGAGTATCTCCCTGGAGGATCTCCCATAGGTGGTGATGGGTACATGTCATCATGGGTGCAGTAATGTAGCTGTGAGAGTGTGGCACAGCCACATGAGAAGACACTGAATGGACAAGATCACTGATAGTAATTTCTGGTGCGTTGTCTGCCATTGTAGGGAGCTCTCAAACCTAGTTTTTTATTTCAGAAAGCAGTCTCTTGCTTTTGTGAATGAAGAAACTTTAGAATAAATGGGATCGAAGGATTGGTGTCTTATCATTTCATAGTGAATCTGTTTTGATTATCACATTGTATGTTGCTATTACAGCAATAATAGGCATTGTCATATCTATTTTTGCAATTTGTTTTTTTCTTTTCTTTTTTTTTTTTCTTTTTTGACATAAAACTGAAGGAAATTGTAGCATCAGCTGAGGCTTTTGAGGGCATGGTTCTGTTTCAGTTATATGATGGTGTAAATTATAAAGATAAGAAATATATAGATCTGTCTATCTATATGTGGTGATGATATAAATAATTCATGTTCAAAGAAGGACAGAGTCTCATCCACGCATTTTACTGGAAACCGATTGGAATTAGGAGAAGTGAAATATTATGTTTTTTGACTCAATTGTGACAGTATGTCACTTCAGATGTTGTTAGGATTGGAATACAGAAATGAACCTGATTTTAAAAGCCGAGATAATTAAAGAAGAAAATACATTAATAGTATATTACTCTTGAACGTGTTTTTGCACGTTTTACCTAAAGAATCAAGATCTCCATCTCTGTATGATTCACAGAATTTCAAAAAAGAATCAACAGGTAGTTAGAAAACGTCACAAAATGCTTTGCCACAGGATTTGTTTATCTTTGGGCTAATGCCTCAACACTGGGCATGATGTGCATAGGAAGATTAGCGATAATGCTTTTTATTAACTAGCCTGAGGTACATGATGAGTCTCTGTCCTATTGCTTTAAATGTGACCGAAAAAAAAAAAAAAGATTTCATAAATTTTGTAGACTATATTTTGCTGTTATTAGTGCCGTTTTCTGCTGTTAGTTCACATTGGAGCATATGAATCCCTCAGAACGAAAAATAGGTTTTGAACCATGCTTGAGAGGGCCCTGGCTAATGGCTAATAGAAAAAAAAAATGGTGAGAGATTAACAGCTACAATTTACAGTGGAGGCATCTAAACATTATAAAATGTGGAACAAGTGTATTTAGAATAGCATAAATATCTGAATTTTTCAGTTTTTTATTTTGTTTTATTTTTTTTTTCAAATTCTTTCTTGGAGATGAATTCTTTGAATGGATCTGAGTACTTTCATTCTAAGATGTTCATATTATTATTTTCTTTGCCTAAAAGTTTGGATCAGTTAAATTTGTTTCCCTTTTTCCCATTTCTTCCTTTCTTGTTTATCCTTTCTGAAACTGAAAGGAGAGAGAAAAAGTGATGAATAGTGGTACAATGGTCTCTGCCTAAGAACCCAGTCATCGGGAAACAAGAAAAGTGGACTCTTAGGTGGACGGGTTCTTAGGCGGATTGAAAAGTTACGCAAACCGTCTGACCATAGATTGTCTTCACTACTATGATTAGTTGATCGTTATTTTAATTTATCTATGCGAATAAGTACAGCCTTCTTCCCTGTGTGTATGTTATATAGCAATTCCTGATCTTTTTTAGCATATGATTACACCAATACTGCCCAGCGTTTAAACGCCATGTGAGTTTTCACATAACGCTATCATTGTTGAAAACATGATATTACTATGCTACCCCTCGGGTAATCGTACGAGTGACCCAAGTGTTTACCGACCGACCGAAGTAGTAGAACAGCTGACCAGCCAGGAGGTTAAACTTACTCCTCCTTATCAACAAAGCCAATCACAGCTGCTGTCCCATGTGTTGTCAAACAAAGAAATGGTTACGCATTAGTCAACAACGTGACCAGATTATGCAGTCATACATCAGACATCACTTCCATTCCTTTGTCTACCTGTTCTCTGCATCCCTGTCCCCATTTTACTGCACAGCTAGCGCTGTGCGTTTCTCTCAAGTGGACAGTATGATGTGGAATTATACCATAAGTACTCGAGTATCTTGGCCCGACACCGGGCTCTTAGGCGAATTTTTTTATTTGGGAGCGCCCGGAGAGGGGTCTTAGAGGGGCAAAATATAGAGGAAGACTTCCGTTTCGCAGGAGAGATGGGTTCTTAGGTGGACCGGGCTCTTAGGCGGAGGGTTCTTAGGCGGAGACCACTGTATTACATTTCATGCTCAGATAGAAAGAGGAGCTGTATAGTGGTTGTCTTCTCTGTTAGTCTGGTTCAGACTTTAAAAAATAAAGGACATGGAAACTACATTAAGTCTTTTCATAGTGCTTGTCAAGAACAGTTTTTCTGGTGATCTCATATATATATATGCTTTTCAGTGAGATGCACAGAAACATATTGTTATCTCCACAAACAGCCAAAAGACTATTGTCACAAGTTATGTCACTTTTTTTTTAATCAGATCCAAAACCACTGCAGGAACGAGAGGATTTTGTGGAAAGCATGGAGCAGTTGCAACTGGTATGTTCATTCATTTTGGAATTGGCCTGATTAAAGAAGATGTTTTTAAATTCAATTCTAATTACTCGTTTGCCAAAATGAAATTAGAATGATTTTCTTACCGTTTTTCTTTCTTTGACTGTGATCGTTCATGTTCTTTGAGTTTTTATCATCTACATAAAATGTATTATTGTCCATATATTTTGGCTTACATGTATTTAGTCTATATCATAATACTTTTTTTTCTCCAAATCAGAAAGAATGGTACTGGGGACCTATTTCATATGAACAGGCAGCCCATATATTGAAGGACAAAGAAGATGGCTCCTTTCTGGTGCGAGATAGCTCTGATCAAAAATATTTACTCAGTCTGAGTTTTAAGTCCCTAGGAGAAGTTCATCACACCCGAATTGAGCATGCCAAAGGTAAGCAAAAATCTGCTTATCTTCTATTAGTGGTGTAAGTCGAGACAAGGAGACTAATCCAAGCTAATTTAAAGCCATAGATCGTAGAATGCCTAGGTGATCCACCCCCCGAAAATAACGCCCTTGCTCGCCCGCCGCAGCGCCCCTATATGAATGCGCGGACTGTTCGGTACTACCGTGTCAACAATAGGGATCTCTGATACAAAAGGAAAAAAATGATAGTTCGATGATCGCCAATATAGGCCAAGTCTGGGCTATGCCATAGATTGTAGAGTGCCTAGATGATCCAGTCCCTGAAAATATCATCCTTGCTCGCCCGTTCGGTACTGCCATGTCAACAATAGGGACCTCTGATACAAAGAAGCGCTTAAAAAGTCAAACACTGTGGAGCTATCAGATGCACTAATTCAAGACAGCATCATCCGAATCTTTCGTTCTTTAGATTTCCTCAGTATCATGACCGGTAATTAACATTATTGCATTAATCTAAGATAATTACTTTGCTAAACCTAGTCTAGTCTACATCTCTACTTGCAAACAGCATTGTTGACCCACTGGGGTCTCATTCATGCCTTTAGCGACCTTGACACAATGTGTCAACTCGTAACCGAGATCTCGATTAGATGATACACATAATTCATTTTTTTAAACACTATCCCCTTACTGGTGTTACTGTCAGCTCTAGGAACTGGGGCAGGATTAAAGGGGTAGTGCAACGTCACGGACACCCTATGCTATTTGTTGTAAAATAATAAACTTCTGATAGCCAAAAACATGTTAGCGATGTTATTTTTGCGAAAACATCACTGTTAATGTGTTTATTTTGCAAAATAAGATGGCGTGCGGTTCTGCGTTTTCTTTTGCCAGCTCTCTACTCCATTAATGTGTGACGTCATATTTCCGCACATCTCTGTACTATGAGGCTGCGCGTCTCACGGCGGACTAGTAAAGCCCTATCAGTTTCGGAGTGACACAGTGCAGGCCCACATCAGACCACCTTACTGGCTAATGTCTCCTTTTAATCCTCCCCTAACTCCACCCTTTCTTCACATATGATATTTGCAATGAGCCAATGGTAGGAGAAAGGGTTGTACTCATAA
>JBCEWB010911982.1:0-15612 GCA_039654565.1 Peronia peronii
TTCAAATTCAGTGAATGAATACATATTAACTTACTCCTACCTAACAGGTTCTCACATCAATTCACTAAATTAGGTCCAAATAAAAAAATTTGTTCCTCCAGTAGGATGCCCCCTTAACACTAGGAATGAGCTGTCACTATCTTCTTGTGACACATGCTCTATTTGGATGTGATTCTACTTCACATTTGTATAGCACATACATTTTCTTGTCCTGGGAAGAGAGCATCAGTTAAGTATCTTTAAAATTCCACATTTCAAGACATCGTCAAATCATTTCTCAATGCTCCTAATAAAGATTCGATAACTGCCGCTAGAGAAAAAACAATGTTAATCTATACAGATGCTGCGGTGAAGATTCTCTGGACAAGGCATGATATCACAAATTTTTTTGAGAAAAGGCTGCCATAGGAACAACAACAGTAGAACCACAGAGTTTGCCTCCCAGCAGCAGCTAAGTTTCACAGTTCGCAAGTATATTATTAGATAAAAGAATGAACCTCCGAGTCATCTGATCATTGATTGGGGATGGCAAAAACATCAAGCCTCCTTCATGCCAATTCAGAGCGATCTTCCCTCCAGCTCCTCCTAATCTCTTAACAGTTATTCGATGTGCTTGCAAGACAGACTGCAAAAGCTGGCAATGCAGCCATCGAAAACATGGATTGCAGTGTTTCTTTGCATGCAAAAAGTGGCATGGCTCGAGCTGCGTAAACAAGGCACATCAAAATGTCTCGGCGATGATGGCAAATAATGAAGCTGTTGAAGAAGATGGTGAATTATTTTCAAACTCCATTACATAGGATTAGGTAAGCAAGACAGACTCCATTCAGTCTATCTTCTAGCGGTCCCAATGAAATTATAATAAGGCCAGACTTACTTTTCATTGATCTTATCTGGATAATCTACTTTTTAGATCACATTTAACCTGTAGATGTAGATTATTTAAAAATGTCTTATAGATTATTTAAAAATGTCTTTTAAAAATCCACCACAGTGCACTCACTCATTAACATTCTGCCTATGAAGTCAAATTCCCTAAAAGGCAAAAAAGGACATGGCAGCCAAAGTGACAACTCAGAAGCCGTAAATGGAACCACTTCAAAACAAAAAAGCTCTACGATGAAAAAAGAAGTGAAACTAGAGAAAGTTGGGGTAGCTGCAGTACATCTAATGATTCCTAGATTCAAAATTCTTTTTTTTTGCCAGAGATGGGCAATTCTGCAAGCAGTTCCTTAGAAATTTCACAGTGAAAGTGCACTGTTTTATGTAACATCATATGTATAACTCACATTTTGAAGTCATTGAATGTCAACAATAAATTACATGTATAATGTGGCTGTCATAGGTTGAACAAGCCAGTGTAAAACTGTTCCACTGTGGCTTTTTTATTCTGAATCTTCTCGGCATGAACAAGTGGGCTGATCTTTTTTTTTATGATGTTGTCAGTATCATATGACAAATAAGTAATATTTCTGAGCACTACTTTATGCTGAAGTTTTATTTTAAAAGTGTACATCCACCCACCTTTGGTCAAAATCAACTTATTAGTATCCCCAAACACTTTTGAAAATTGCGGATCTAATGCTTTTGTTCTCGTATCGATACCTAAAAAATCACAAAGTTAATGCGATTAAAAAAAATATATATATCCACTTTGTGAAGGCTTGACTACATAAAGTGGCATCCTTATCCTAAAAAGACAGTATATCCACTGTCTTTGGATGCCTCTATAACAAAAATGTGTAGACAAAAACTGGCTTCATCATAAAAAGACAGCATCTCTAACATCGTTGGAGTTACTGTCCTTTAAAAGAAAATGATTACTTCATTATCCTGATAAAAACAGTATATCCATCATCACAGGAAAACTGTCTATACACGATAAAAAATCCATGCACCATGAAGGATCCTATCAAAAGAACAAATGAGTATCTGTTGGATATACGTTTGATGTTTTTTTTTATATAACAATACATATTCTAAGAATGAACCATGACTACCTGTTGTTGTTGTGTTGGGGTTTAACGACACATCAGCATGATTACGGTTATATTGTGTCAAACACGGCAAGATACATTTACACGTCAAGAAGAAGAGAGGAAAGAAAGCGGGACAGAAGACAGGAGCAGGGAGAGAGAGAGAGAGAGAGAAGATATGTCTCTCCTGGAATGTCAAGGATGGCACTCCATATCCCAACGATGGTGGGCTTACACTGGCTGCAGGTTGGAGCAGAGAACCTACTTATAAACCCCGGGCCTCGCGGGGGAGTGTGTCTACCTAACCAGAGCACTATTCGATCTGACCTTTCTCCCCCCTTGTCTGGCAATCTCAAGTGTCATCAGAATCTTCTTGGCACCACCGAATTTATAGGACCCTGCCTATGTCTAGTGGCATGGGTGATCTCAAATGTCAAGTTGGGCTAACCGATGCTATATTTTTTTCCGTTTCTCTCCTATCACTGAGATTAACCACGATATAGAAAATATCGCCTAAACTGTATTTTATAAAACCTGTACTTATTTGAAGATGGCGGAGCAAGAATCACAAGATGAACATGTCAATAGCCAATACGTTGAAATTTAATATTGTCATATGCCAATTATCCAAATGAGTATTTCTTAAGATTAGTTGTCTTATTGTTTATTTTCGCACATATTAACCCTACTACTGCATTAGACTGAGGAGATCGGTCAATTACTGCGGTCAAAGTGCGAAGACTGATATGATCGGTCAATTAGAAAACACCGAATGCAAAGCCGTATGAAGCCTTCCTTCCGTACACTTGCGCTCTTCAGCGATAGAAGACATTTTTGTACTTCAAAACAGAGCTCTTTTGTAATAGTGATGCTTTTATGCCGAAAGACACGATCTTGCAACAAGAAGGTTGAGGAAGTGTATTTTTACACAACAGTGACAAGATGGAGACTCGCAAACAACGTAACATCTTTGAGCTTGACTTTGGTGACTCAGATAGTGGATCAGATTCTGATTTCCCCATCGATAGTGATATTGACAGTGATTATAATATTGAGGAGGAATCGGATGATGAAGAATTAGACCCAAGTGGTCCATCTACGTCAGCTGGTCCAACTGCAAGAAGACCCCCTCCTCCATCAGCAGTTCTCCAAGCAGTCCATGATAGGCTGGGAAAACGTATAGATTCTAGATTTAGATTTAGATTTTAGATCATCTAGATTTATATATGAAAAGTTGTTGCTAATCTACAACTACTTGAGTAAATGAATGAATAATGAAAACTCTGAATTTTTTTTTTTTTTTGCTATCTAGATCTGTACGTTTTCCAAACCTAGATCTAGATCTAGATCTATGGTGAACCCATTTTCTTTCTATTTAGTGATCGTGATGTTATCACAACAGCAGACAATGACAATGACAATAACTGGGTTGATGTACAACCCCCTGAACCTCAAAGGGAACTTCCCTTCCACTTTACAGTCAGAAATGCAGGACAAGGTCAAAATATTCCTGATGGTGTTGATCATCCTGTTTCGTACTTCGGACTTTTTGTGACTGATGCCATACTCACCAAAATTGTGAAACAAACCAATAAATATGCAAGAGAATTTTTTGCTGAAGAGAAGATTGCTAGACACATGGAACAGCACAAGCGATCACGCTATCATCTGTGGCCTGCAGGGGGCATTCAACTTGCCGACCTAAAACGTTATCTGGGACTACTCTTTGCAATGGGAACGGTGAAGAAAAAGACCCTCAACGATTACTGGAGTACAAATCCAGTTCTTCATACCCCATTTTATGGGCAGACAATGTCAAGGGACAAATTTCTTCTCATCAGGAGATTTCTTCATATCAATGCAAAAGAAAAGGAAATCCCTCGCGGTCAACAAGGCTTTGACCCCTGGGTGAAAGTGCGGTATGTTCTAGACCACCTGAACAACAGTTTCAAACATTATTATGTGCCAAGCCAGACAATCTCCATCGACGAGTCCCTCGTCGGCATGAAGAATAAAACTGTTTATCTTCAGTATTTGAAGAATAAGCGGCATGCCAGATTTGGCATCAAAAAGTTCGAGCTGTGTGATGTGAGTGGCTATGTCATGCATGTAGCAATGTATGCGGGGAAGGACTTTGACCTGCGCTGTCGTCAAGGCCAGGCTCAAGCTGTGGTGATTGAACTACTCAAAGAGTCTAGACTGCTCCACAAAGGGTACCATTTGTACACTGATCGGTTCTGTACCAAACCAGTGCTTGCAGAGGACCTCGAGACACAAAGGACCTTTTTGACTGGAACAGTAAATGCCAACTCAAGGGGGCTTCCCCCAGGACTATCAGCCCCGCTTGCAATCGGTGGAACTCGCTTCAAGCGGAAGGGGAATATGCTTGCAGTGGCTTTCCGGGAGAAAAAGTCTCAAAAAAAGCCTGTGCTGCTTCTGAACACTGGTCATGCAGCACAAACCGAGACGAAGACCATCAGAAACAAGCAGGTAACAAAGCCAGTCATGATCTTCGATTACAACCTGTACATGGGTGGCGTTGATCTAAGCGATCGAAAGATCTACCATTATGCCGCCGAAAGAGCCACACATCGTTACTGGGTCAAGATTTTTTGCAACTTACTGGATATTGCACTCCTCAATTCATTTGAGCTCTACAAAGTGAGGCAGCCACCTCCCTGCATGAACAAAAGATCATTCGTGCTGGCCGTCATTGAAGCCCTGTGCCGACCTTCTGCACCACCTGCGACTCCTTCAACATCAAGATCACCTGCGACTCCTTCATCATCGAGATCACCTACTCCTCTGCCACCTGCAACACCACCAGCAGCAGTACACAGACTCTATCTTCTAGATGGTAGAAAGGAAATGAACTGTGTGGTTTGTGCTGAGACATGCCTGAAAGCAAAGCGGGTTCCAAGATCTCGGCACTGGTGCCCCGTGTGTGAGGTGGGTGTGCATGAGCGTTGTGAGGCTCAGTTTACCCATCCAGGCCCCACTGCTCGCAGGGGAAGGAAGAGGAAGCTTTAGAATGTGAGTAAAATAAAAATTCACATTACATTGTATTTCATTCCTTTATTTCAGAAATTTTTGTCTTGAATGTATTTGTTTACCGTTTTTCTTGACTGTTTTCGTTTGTTTACATACAATTTACCCAACTCAACCAAACAGACCAACAACATGCTATCATTCTGTAACACTTTATTTGCATTCTAAATTCAATTTCCTTTCTAACATTTTCTTTTGATATGGGTTCGTACAACATTCTATAGAGTTATAGACACTTTCTATACAATCAATGTTCTCACCTAAAATATTACGTGATGTCAAAAATAATTTGGTATAAATTCAAAACTTTACCAAAATGCCTCATACCATATATATTTGGAAAGGAAATTGAATTTTCTACAAGAATAGGCATATTTGGAAGGGTTTTCAATAATTTCTTGGCTTGTAGAACGTATCTCAATTTTTTTTTCTCCTGGGACAGGTGACAGCCATCTTGAATTTATAATTAGGTCATCATGTTTTTCTCGAAATATTTGTTTTGAAATATTTTTTCTCAAATCCTCATCCAATTTCCTTCACAAAAATGTATAGTTTGTATGGGCCCAAACTTCAAACCAGTGTGTTACAGCCATTTTTCTGCACCAACTGCATTCTCAGAAATACCCCTCAGCACTGGGGAATTTCCCATCAGCAGTAATAGGGTTAAGAAATTAATCCCAGGGGATACCTAACAAGAATAGCCTATTCTCTTTTTCTCAAATTATTCTCTTTGTGTTCACTCTACAACTACCAAATGTGCAGCTGAGACGCAGCTTTGTTCTATGATTAACACAATAAGTAGGTCTACGTTGAATGATATACATGCATTAAGATAGATAGCATGATCAGAATTGCTTAGATGACAGATATCTGACACTGTATGTAAGCAAAAGCAAATGGAAGTCTCACTATTGTATTACATATTATATTTCTTGCAGAGTTCAACAGATTCAGAAGACGATGTACCTTTGACTGTGATTCAAGGCATTCGCGACCCCATTGACCATAAAAGACAATTGGCAAAAGCCACCAAAGCACAACAAAAGGGATCAGAGACTAATGGTGATGTGACTGAGCCAGGTGTGTTGAATATGCCTCCATGTTCATTGGATGTGCCATGATGTTCACTGGATGAGCCGCCACGTTCACTGGATATGCCGCCTTGTTCACAGCAATTACCAACGACACCTCGAAAAGCATCAGAAAAAGCAACCAGAAACATAACTGCCATTGCAAGGATGAAGCTGACAACCTGGATGATTCCAATGCAGATCCTGATTTTGTTCTGGAGACCAAGAAGAAAAGGAGAAAATTTTACAGCAGTGATAATGAAGATCTGTTTGCAGCACAAGTTTCGGTGCCAGCAGCAATCAATCATGTGTCTTAGATATGCCAGTTGGAGAAACAAAAACTGCCTCTACTGATTTACCTGGTCATCCCCAAAAGCGAAAGAGGAAGTCGGAGGCTGAGAGAACAGAAAGAGCTGAAGCGCAAAAGACAAAGATTGAAGAATGTTATTCTGTGAAACCAGGATGCATAAATGCCTGTAGATGTGCAACTAAATGCTCCAACATAATTTCTGAGGAAGAGAGTAGCAATTCAAAATTACTACTAGAGTTTGGAGTATTCAGGCAGGAAAACATTTATTTTATAGGGAGTCAGCAGATGTGAACTAAAAAGAAGAGTGGATTTAACTCACAAAAAGAAAAATGCAGGTTTCCAGTACATGTTAAAATGCAAACACAGTTGGGTCTATGAAGTCTGCAAAAGTTTCTTTCTGGAAACAATTGGACTTGCTGAGAAAATGATACGGTTATTACCAAGACATTCAAGCAGCACAATGAAAGTCACGCTAGTGCTACAGAAACTTCCAAAACTTCCAGCCCATGTCTTGACAGACCTGGAAAACCCAAAAGACTTTCCATCAGAAGAGTTCAAGGAGACTGAAAACGTGTGAAAACTACAAACAACTTTATTTCTAATGTTCTAAGGCATTTAACACCTTAGTGATCAGTGACAAGTATATTCGCGGTAGTAATTCTTGTCCCAGGACCAATGATGAGAATTCTCGCATACGATCTTCCGAATAAACAATCCAGTCTAATTTTTCATAAATCTAATCCAGGTTTTCCACTTCCTTACCAAGCAGAAGTAAACACTTTCAATTCCTGAAATCGGATGTTTGGTGCCAGAAAATGTCGAAAAGACACAATCTATCGACTGAAGAAGTACTAGATGATAGTGAAGACAATGCTGAGGAGCTAGAGGATTCTGACATGGACCTAGATTATAACAATTCTGACCACGACAGTAGGTCTACATCCAGTTTGAGTAGTTGATCTACTGATACTGATGCACCTTCGACTTCGACACAGCTCATCCACGAAGACCATGTACTGTGATTATCAAACAAATGGAGCCAAACGAGCAAGAGGAGGTGGGTGTGGCACAAGAATAGTTGATGCACATCTCAATGATAGTCCATGGGAAGTGCCTGCAAATGGACATGGGTCTCTAGATAACATTCCATTGTTTACAAAAAGAAGTGAAGTTAGGGAAACATTCAGCACCAATGGGCCTACTGATGTTCAAGCCCACTTCAGTGCATTCATTCAGTACATAGCAGACAAACAAACAGCTATGCTGAGCAGGTTAGAGCAGTGAAACCGAATTATGTACACCTCAGTAACAAAGTAATGGTAACTGACCATAAAAACAGTGATAAACCTGCTATTTGCCATGGGTCTGGTGGATAAGCCACATATCAAGAGTTACTAGTCAACCAATCCGATCTTGAAAACACCATTCTTTTAAAAAACGATGGCTTGCAACAGATTCCTTGCTGTTCTTGCATTTTTCCATCTCATGTACTTAGCTGAACATATAGAGGCAAGAATGTAATGATATTGTCAGAATGAAAAGACATGCAGCAACTTTACATCACCAATACTTGTACAGCGATCACAGGAAAACACTAGTGCTGGGCGGAAATATGAATCTTGATTTGGATAACCAGTTCCGAAGTCCAACTTAAATAATTAAATGTTCTAATTTATCCGATTCATTATTATCCGATTTGCTTATCAGGTTCATTTACCCGATTTGCTTATCAGGTTCATTTACCCAATTTGCTTACGACGTTTATTTACCCTATCCACTTCTGCCGTGTGGCGCATTGGTTGGTTGTGATCACTGGCCTTGTGGTGTCTACTCTTCTCTTAGTGTTTCTACCAGTGCATGGAGTGCTGAGTGTGAAGTGGGAGGGAGAGGGAGCACTAAGTTTAGGCCCAAACTGCTGCGTCGGTGTAAAAGACCAAAAGCATCGCCGCAAACTGCGGAGGGCTAGAAGGACTGTAACAATGTCGCTCTTTGTGCAAGTAGGCAGGATTTCAAACGGGTGAATTGGAACCACAGCTTGGCACTCACCTGTTAGCTACCGAGCTCTTGCTAAAAAAGTTGAAAATTAATGGACTAGATCTAGAGTCACCAGGACTGTCGTTTGCCCACTACAACAAACTGTGCTGCAAACTAACCTTGAAACATAATTAATCATTACTTTGTTATTTGTTGGTATTTGAAGATGTTGAAATGATTCTGCTCCTTAATCTATGAAAATAAAGTGACACAAACATGCAGAATAAGTAGAGAAGCCATTGAATTAACAAGCATGGGAGATGTTTTTTTTTAAAAAGTTACACATGTATTAAGGTGGTAAAGGGTCGGGCTATCCTTGTATGGGGCAGCATGTTTACTGGTGACTAGAGTTCGCATGCCATGCACCGCAAGGCAAACAAACATGATGACTGACTGAGCTGGCGAGAGAGCGGACGAGACTAGCTGTGGGTTACTAGGCAGCCAAGCAGCTCCCTATACTAGAATAATTCAGCTCAGAAATCAGACAGAGTTACTGCCCTAATGAAAATGGACAAAATCCAACTGAAACCCAGTTATTATGAAGTGGGTAACTTTAACATCCAGTTTATCAAAATCCAGGTCGATGCCCGGCACTAGAAACAACTGTGCACAGTAGTGTCACAGAAGTTGAACTAACAACAAAGGAAATTATATCCATGCAATATCCACATGAGTAGGCCTTGGTTAGCCCAGTATTCCCAAATTTTGAATTCAATATCACTCAATGGCATTTTACAACATTTTATACCTCCCCTTCCATATTTCAAACATTCAAACAGATTTGAACTACTCGATGAAAACAAAGACAGACTTTATAACTTGTGTCTACTGTGTTTTCCACAATTCCATTCATCTGAAAGGGATTTTTGTATTGATCAGGCAACATGTCCTTTCAAAGAATGGCTGGCCTTTAATGTTTACAATCCAAACAAGCCCAATAAGTGGTATCAAACTTTATACACTGTGCAAATCAAGTTCTGAGTATTGTTTATTGTTTGATATCTATAGTTGGGAAAGCACTTTTCTGTAGCGTTTAGCTGAAACTGGACTCAATGATAATGCAAGTATCACTGAAAAAAATAAATGTTGGTTTGTTGCACCATGCACATTGGAAAAGGGACATCAAATTTATATTGATAATTATTATCTGTCAGTCTTTTCCATTGCTTGGCTTCAAAAACCACATATTGTGACAAAATGAAACCAAGGGCTCTGATTATGGTTATAAGACGGGGGATGTTAGACCTTTTACACCAAATATCACAACTTCAACTTTGTTTGTCTTTCAACCTCCTTCCTGGTGGTTATCTCGACAAATATCACAGTAGCACGAAATAACTAGACAATCAGTGAAGTGGTGGCACAAGTTGGATTTTTCTTGCTGAACCTCTGTATTGTCAATGAATACCAGTTCTATAAAAAATTCTCACCCCAAGAGAAAAAAAAAAGAAAAAAAAGTGTCACATGCAGATTTTCACCTCGAAATTGTGACAGCACTCGCCAGCAATGCAAAATCTAGGCCAAGATCCAACAGAACAAGCTTTGTAAAGAAAGTGATAGATAAAACACTAATATGGCTTCATGAACATCATTTTTCTAGCTTCATTCCAAAAGACGACAGCTCAATACCTTCTCAGAAACATACCCAGGAGACTACTATGCCTGCAGTTTTTCTTACAGTAAAGAAAAAGCCCCAAAAGCACCTCAGACATCACACTGACACGAGGACTATGAAAATCCTTTGAGTGCTTCACAGTGAATCCAATGTGTTTCAGAATCTTCCATATGTATATTGACTTTAGGCAGGTGTTAAGGGCAAATAAGTTTGGAGCATATGCAACAGAAGCAGCAGAGAGCGAGAAGGGGACAGCGCAGAAAAAGCAAAAACTGTAAAAGTAAATTACAAAAATATCCTGACACAAAATGTAGAGGAACAGAATAAAACCTGTTAGGTAAGTGCAATGTTTATTGTTAGTTCAACTTATTATGACGATGTAAAAACTGCAGCAATAACACAAGGGGCTGCAGCAACAGCAGCAGAAACCATTTACATTGGCAGTACCTGTTGCAAATCCAAACCACAACAAATACCATAAATTGTTTCTAATTGTGAACTTTTATGTTCCTGCCTGGCCAAAAATTCCACCTCAGCAGCAGCAGCAACATCTTCCACGCAAGCACCTTGCTAGACCAACACATATTTTAAAAGCAGCATTTGAATGGCTTTCTCTGTCCATTTTTCAAAAAAAAAAAAAAAAAAAAAAAATCTTAGTCTTATGAAATGTTTTATATATGTGACTTATGAATATTTCACAAATCCATGCATTTATTACATAACTCTCTTGCGTTGGACATAGGGACCCAAGATGACAATTGGTATGGGAAGGGCTAATAGTGTGAGGTAGTCATAAAAAAGAACTAACAACCTGAGTATTTTATGATACCATATCACAAAAGCAAATATGGTACATTCTGAAACAATAACTTTACCAAGAAAAGTCTTATATAAATATGTATATGACCTATCAGCCTTAGAAATCCTCACAATAGGCTTACTTGATTACTGGCTAGCAGTCCAAACTAAAATACGGACAGTTTTCATGATGACTATTGCTCAAATTAGAATAAACATACATATTATTAAGATTTACTACATGATTTCATAATATGGGGTAGTCACAATGTAACTTACATACCAACAGGCATACAATAAGATGAAGAATGGCACCAAACTGCAGGCAAAAGGAGCAAAGTTTCTTTTCTGGATGCATGCACACCATGCTAAGATCATTCTCCACTATGTCAGGAATGCTCTCATAAAAGTAATGGAGGGATGAATTTTCCTTTTCTGAAATACACAAGAAAGGACAGAAAATTCTCCAGCTATTGTTAATTTTATCTATAATTTACACAAGCACTGATCAAACAAGGATATTGCGCTTTACATATGGTGAACCTTAAATAAATGTGATCTCTGACAATAAACAGTACTCATAAGTGATATGAGGTAGCTGCAAAGAATGGACAGATCTTTGAGAAAATTATTTCCAATGAAACAAATTAGTTGAGGTCACCCAACTGCAAACAAATGCTTGACCTACTGGTAAACACAACCGTTCTTAAAGACATTCCAAATATCCAGGAGCTTATATATTGTGTTTCTCTAATGTGAAAGGCAGAACAGCCATCTATGGCAACGAATACATATATTCAAACATGAATTCAAAAATCAAAGTAAGCCAATGGAATATGTGAACAGACATGGCATGATACGGGATCCTGAATGCAGTAGGTCTTGTGTCAAAGTTTTCTTTTTTTTTTTTTTTCACCCCCACTGGTGTCAGAGAACAGCAAATGAAATACCTCAACTGGGTTAGGAAATAATAGCCGTGACTCTTCTATACCATTAAAATAAAACTCCTGCAAGCTCATGGTCAAAATCTATTTTCTCAATGATGGTCGCTTTGGGATCCAACAAATCTTATCTGGATGAGTAACAAATAACCTCAAAAGGACCAACAAGAGCGATTTAGCAGGTGAAGAAAAAGAAAACTAAGGGGCAACTACTATCTGTAAATAACTTTTGAACAGACCTGTTGCTTTAATTCATAACTTCATTTATAATTTCATATTATATATTTTCATTTTATGATACACCATCAGTCACCTGAAGTTGTGGTTTGTATGAAGTGAGCTTAACACAAAGAGAACTCACATACACACACAAAATTTCCACAATCTTTATGAAGACAGCATTCACCCTTTTGACACAATATACATGATAAAAATTATATGAAGAGCATCAATCCTAAGTTAGTTAAATAATACAATGTTTGCTGGAAAAGAAATCACACCAGACATATTACATATTACCATTATTTTAAAGTATATGTGCATGTCTTTCCACTGATCAAAAGGTAGGACTGATTAAAAAAAAATGCTGATTTTGTTTTGCTTAGATTAGAAATGCAGTCAAACATAAATTTGGGTGTTAATATGCTATGTGTTCATAGTATGCATCTCTATCAGCCTACCTGTGGTATTTCTCAGTATTTTAACACGAATTTATCAAACGTGTGTAATGGAGCTGAGAATGGCAGTGCCAAAAAAAAATTCAGAATTTTATAGGCTACATGTGATGTTTGTCACATTTATCATTACAATTCTCACTTTCCGAACTGCTATACAACAGCGTTTAATTTAACATCCGCATACTACACCCTAAAATGGTCAATACGAAATTTGCTGGGAAAGGAAAACAGTTCGTTTTATCGCTATTTTGCAATAACTGGAAAGCCCATTCTGAAACAGTGAATGCAACCCTTGGAAACAGCTACATTCAGAGAAATACTTTTGATATTTATGTATATATATAATTTAATTAATAGTATGTCTATGATTTAACTACTTATTTAACTACTCCCCTGAAAGAGTTCCCCATTAGACAAAAATGGGGTTTTATGATCAAAATATCAAAATCGGGTCTTTGCTATTTTTTTAGACTCTTTGACCTCTTTTGATATGAGAAAAATATCGGTTGGCTCCAGAAACATCTACATTATGCTCCAAAACAGCACCACTAAGAGACTGTATGGAAAGATTATGAAAGTTCAGTTGTGATTTTCTAAAATGTACGGTTTGTTCACTTTTTTCCCTAAGGCTTTTTACTTCTGAACCAACTGACTTCAAATTTTCAATATACTTTCTTCATATAATTTGTCTCGTGGCCAGTCGAAATGAGGCGTAAGTCGCTGGGCTAGAACGGAGAAATCGGCTTTGAATATGAGGTGGCGGGTCAGACATCGATTTTGTTTTCAGAAATCGAAAGTGCATTTATTTCTGAACAAGACAGTATCGGTCTTTCTCTCGATATACAAATATTTCTTCATGAAAATCGGATTTTTGTGAGGTAGATTTATGCAATCATTTAAACTGTTTTCTCGGAATTTTGGTCATTGCTGGGGGTACCTCTTTGTCTCTTTAAACTGCAATATCTCTGGCTAGAAAAAAGCAAGCTACCTCAAAACTTTTTCCACCACCCGAAAGGGTATGAAATAAGCTTTCACATAATACCAAAAACCCCATATGATGAAAAATCGACATATGTCTCATTTTGACTGGCTGCGAGACATTTGCTTCAATAACATGCATTCCTTTTTCAATATTTTGTTCAAGTTTTTGAAGGAAAATTGGATATTTAGCCGAAAATTGAGAAAAATATAGATCCGTCACCCCCACATATTTCAAAAATTTATAACAAGAACTGTATGGCATATAACCAAAAAGCAAATGCATATTATTTATATACAGAGCTATTCCATCACCGTGCCAACTTCCAAATTATTAAACTCATACTCTAGGAGCCTCAGGCTTTTTGAAAACAATTAACTTTTGAGAAGCAAGATTCAAGATGTTGTGATGGCAACCAGATACAAAACGAATTTTTTTTTCACATTTTTCTTCTAATTTGATCATGCTGAATCCAAATTTGAAGCTTAAAAAGTCCTAAGTTCAACCATTTAAAAAAGAGAGACAAAATCAGTTTCTACATAATTCGTCCCAATTTTTGCAAAATGACAAAAAGAGCAATAATAATGCAATGGGTTTTTTGTCACTTAGCGAAAATTGGGACTATGTATGAATTGACAATTACATACAACACATAAGCTCAAACACAAAAAAACGCTTAAGTCATATCCCCAGGAACAAGATTTTCTTTTAAAAATCTAAATACATTTTTTTTCAAGTTAAACTGGCACTTGGGGACAAAATATTTGTTAAACTAATTTTACTATAACACGTTGCTAGTTTATCTGTCTGCATGTATAAACATGAGTGGCCCAATATTATTACATCTAATACTTGTCAATTCCCTGTTATGTATCGAGCCCGTTCTTACATCACCACTCTGAACTTTGGCAATGAAGGGGATGGAATGAATGCCCTTGAGTCTGCTGACAGGATTGGTACACACTTTCAAGAATCATTTTCAATACATTATTGACACCATTTTCCAGTCTGAAATTCTATCCATGTCGAGACAATTTAAATACTCATTCACTGCACCGAGCATGAGCATGTAGGTGAAACAGGAATTATTTTATTATGACACCTTTCTGAAGTTAGTCTCATAAAATGCTGATGTTTATCAGTCATTATAAACCATATGAGCACAGTCAAATGTCTGGGAAGTATTATGAAATATAAAAGAACATTTTTGTACAAATGAGAAGAGAGTTTCAGTGAAGCAGCAAACACATGCATTCTATCCAAGTTTCTAAACCAGCTAGATCTAAGTGCAAAAATGCGATCTCTACAGGTACCCAGGTGCTTAGATAAAATCAGCTGATCTGACCTAAACTGTAAAGGGTAATTTTGAACACCATATATTATCAAGCCTACATCAGAATATAGCATAACCAAAAATTTTCTGAGCATGTAGACCATAGGTTTTATTGCTACATATGCTTGGTTTTTGGAGTGTATTGTCTTGAAATTGGGATGCATTACAAGGATGAACACTAATCAGCTGATCAGACTCATAAACCTAAATTCCAAAGAACTGGAAATAAAGCGCCAGATCCAAGTCGGCAACAGAAAGCAACTGAGATGAAAATGAAAATAAATAATAAAAGTGAATGGAAATTACTGAATGGGCTAAAAAAAAACAACATGAAGCTGAGTCAATCTTTCCATGGGTGTACAAAATGGGCCCTCAGACACACCCCACCTCACTCTTTTATCCACTCATCTCTACTGTCTCACTGGAGCATGTACATCAAAATGGTTACCCTTACAAGCTGGCCCCAAACTTTTTTCTTTTTTCCCACTTCGGACAGATCATGTGCCTGGTTCACAGAAATCAATATGGGAACAGCAAAACAACGATTGTGTTTCTGTTCATTGTCAGGACCTAAATACTTGTGACAAAAGACGACCATCAAGATTTAAAAAATGCACACATACACAATTCTGTCATTGGAATAGGTGAACTTAACTGGATATCAGCTTTGTCATGCATGTTTAAGACTAAGAGTAACTGGTGGTCAATGGAAGAATAAATGCATGCATTACACTTAACCACTTCACTGCTATAAGACGTATAAGTACGTTATTTGAAGACCTATCTCATGTGCTGAAAGACGTATATATACGTCCAATTCCAACCATATCA
>JBCEWB010912093.1:0-15612 GCA_039654565.1 Peronia peronii
AAAACGCCTTTACTGTAACAAATCACCTTAATTTCAGGAAGAAGGCCGTCCTATGCTTTGCACTGTGACAATATGACTTTTTCTCAGGGAGTCGGCTTTGCTTGAAATCCCATACTCTGTCCTAAACACCTTTGTTTTCCATAAAACACTTTGACATTCAAGACAATACGTTTGTGAGTTGTTCCTCGAGCTGACGTTCGCTTATGACTACCGCAGTATCTAGTTAGTGTAACAGGACGTGATTTATTTTCTAGGCATTTTTCTTAACCAAATTAAGATCTTTCTCCAGACCTTCCTGCCCTGTTGATTATTCTTAAATAAGCTTTCACAAATAAAGCCATATAAAAACAAAGTAGTGCGTTGAAGAAATGTCATTGAGTGACCATAGAAAACATTTATTTGGTACAGGTAATAAACTTTTAGACTGCCCTTACATTATTTCCAAATTGTTGATTCCTAAACAGAATCTTGATATATCTCTCTAGAGATAACTGTCATGATAATCAATTGATCAGCAAAATTAGATAGTTGAGACAACACTAGATAGATTCTTCCAGCGAGCACATCTAGGTAAAGACACCTCGTTTGCCAAGAGAAAGGAACTTGCTAGGGAAAGCTGCTACCCTCTTAATACATTTCAAAAGCGCTCTCATGAATGTGTAATGAAATCTAAACATATAGACATTAAAAATCCGATAACGAGGAGAACTGAATATTCAGCCTCCTTGGTAAAACCTGGTCGCTCCAAAGATGTCTTCTTGGAAGGTATTTACTATATTCTACAACGTGGCTCATAACGCAGAAGATTCATTGTTCGAGAAAAAAAATCATAATTATGTCTTACTAGTGTTGTTTGGGTTTTATTTCGTCTGTGTACGCTTCTCTGAGTACTTGTGAAATTTCGTTCTCTGTAAGTTTTTTTTTCAATTTGTGTCATAGTCATTCCGTTTCAGCGTCTTTTTGTTGTCGTTGTTGTTGTTGTTGTTATTGTTTGTTTTCTGTTGTTGTTGTTGTTGTTTGTTGTTGTTGTTGTTGTTGTTGTTGTTGTTGTTGTTGTTGTTGTTGTTGTTGTTGTTGTTATTGTTGTTGTTGTTTTTCCCCTTTTTCAATTGTGTTCTCGATTTTTTCCTCTAGTTTTGTCTTTCAACACATACCGACATTTTTCATTATATTTGGCCCACATACTTTTTTGTTTTTTTTTGACACAGTAAAGAAAACGAAACACCTTTTCGTTGTATCTCCTAAACATTTTGGCAAAACATTTTTAGTGAAATAAAATGCCGATTTTGTATAAAAATATACTTGATACATATATTTAAACTACTTCATTTATAATAATAATATCAATGAAACGTTACCTTATTCGTGTCATATTTTAAGATATTGGATGTTAATTAAATATGACTTTCAAAGTTTGGAATAAGCTGATGTGGAAGTAGCACAGAAGATAGATTTTGGAATATAAGGCGTCAGACACGCTGGCAAAGTTTCCAAGGACATAATTTGAATCAAAAAGTCATGCCAATAACAAGTTATATATATACACATTAAAATGACATGATCAAAAAAGGAACATCCAACCCCCCCCCCCCTTCCCCGTTGTAAAATAAAATTTTTAAATAGTAGGGTGTTTAGAATGGTCGGATGAATTGCATTTTTCCATCTTCGACTTTGTTCATCACTTTGCAAACTGAGAGGCTGACAATATCAGGCAATCTGAACCATTACATCTTTTATACATTCATTGATATCAAAACGTATCGGTGATAACATCTTTTGTAAGGATGATTTAGCGTTTTGAACACTGTTTAAAATTTCAAATTTTAAAATTTATATTTTGGAGTAAAACTTTACTTTCAGAACACTCGCCCCTTTTTTAACCTCGTCTCGAGAAAAATAACAAATAAATAAACAACAACAACATCAACATTAAGAACAACAACAACAAAACTTTTACACTCATTTTCAAAGCCCTTGTTCTTTTTCACGATCTGTATATCTGTTTTCTCCCCAAAAACCTCCTTTTTTCAGGCGAAAATCACATTTATCACCAGTGTCAGTTTAGTATCAGTTTTGCAGATGCGCTGCCAACCAATTACTAATGAGACAGAGTATCAAGAATTCATTAATTGCCTAGTTCTTGTCCCTCTGTCTCCCGTCAATAGAAAAGGTTACGAAAACGGTTTGTGTCAGGGCGTATTACAGAGATACAGAGTAACACAATTAAAAAAGAAACTTGCCCATGTATACACGGTACGTTGCTGAATCTTAAAGTCTTTCTTATTTAGGTTTATCTCACTTGAAAGGGCCAGAAGAACAAACATTTAATGGGACAAAGGACAAAACAAAGAAATAAACAAACAAAAGAAACCGACAAACAAACAAAGACAAAAAACTGTCAAGGGGAAATGATGAATAATAAATGCCAATTATACATTAAATAGAAATACTTTATTGTTTAGGACAATTAACATAATGACCAGAAGTCGTTAGAAAGAGGCTGAAGTTTCTAACTGCTTATAGAATCAAACTTACCTGTACATGATGTAACCGTAAATCCAAAACAGATTCTGGGTGAATCGCTAAATGTTAATACTCGCTTTAAGCCCTCAGTATATTTAGTCGTAACCTCAGGCGCCCGATTATACCATAATACATTGAAAAGTAGGGGGGACATCTTTTCAGTCACAAGACACAAGAACACTCGTACAAACTTCCACGAGCTCCATCCTCACCTCGCGGCAAAGAACGAGCTAACTCCGTGTCCCGTCTCTGATTACTCTACCTCTTTTTTTGCAATGGTTTGTTTGTATTTTATTACACTCTCTCAAAGATAAAGTAAATAGATAGGCTGCAGAGGCTCGTCTCACTAAAGCAATGAATTGTTACGGAGATATTTTCCATGACTGAAATGGTACATTACTATCTTTAACATGTCTTAAATTGAAAAGCCTTTGTAACCTACGAAGGTTCACAGTTTACAGGACGGCAATATGGCCACATTTAAACAATGGCATTGGATTTATTTGAGGCGGGCGAATCATAATTTGGCTCTAGAAAAATAGGCAACAAAAGAATAAAACTTCAAAAATCTCACTAAGTGAGCTAAAGAACTAAAGAGAATGAAAATTTGGCAGTGCTCTCCAAAGATCTGATTCGTATACGAGCTATTGTTGGTTGTCCATCGAATCCGATGATGACATTTGCATTCTGCAACTCATTGATGTACGCGGAGGTGGCTCTGCAGTCCTAGCCTGGAGGCGCAGAGTCATAAGGGGCACTGGAAGCCCGTTGTTGTGATCACCGCTGACGCAGCTCTATGTCGCTTTTCTCTGGCAGCAGTGAGCTTCTGGCGTCGTACTTTTTCATAGTTTCATAAGAGCTATAGAGAAAGCACATTTGGCAGTGCTCTCCAAAGATCTGATCGTGTCTTAAGGTATCCAGAATGAAAATTTTGCAGTGCCCTCGAAAGATGTGATTCGTGTAAGAGCCATAGAAAATGACATTTTTACAGTGTACTCCAACGATCTGACTTGTGTCATAGCCAAAGAGACAGATTTCGCAGTTTGTATGATAGACATAGAGAATGACATTTAATTTTTGGCCGTGCATTCAGAGCACCGCACTCAAGCTGGACGAGTTCGGTGTTACAGCAGATCACTCTATTTGCTTGTTAAATGCAGTCGAATGAGCAAAGAACGATCCAGTATAGTTGCCGTTTTTTCGTTCTCAAACAAACATGTACATATTTTTCTTATATCGTATTCTTCGTGAACAAACTTCACAAAAAAATAATAATAATAAAATAAACAAAAACAAAAAGAAAACAAAACAAAACAAAACAAAACCGAGATAATTGAATATATGTAAAATTATTGTATTTTCTGTGATGATATCCTCTTTATGTATGGCAGTACTTTTGGTCGTTATAGCGGCTTGATTAATTCATGGCTTTACAAATTTACAGCGCCTACGGATATTTAGGCACTTATATTCCATCTCTTTGATCCAACCTTCGCTGGCGCACAATTCACGACATCATATGATATGATCTCGGGGCTCCTCTTATTTCGCAATCTGACCAGAGGCAAATCCGTGGTGCACCGAGATGGCATATGTTTTTGCTATGAAATTATTACATAAAAATACTAAAGTATTTTATGAAAAAATGATGCTTTTGTTGAGCACATTTCCCAGAGATACCCCACCATTCATGACTTGAATAAGAACTCCAGTTTCAGTTGGTTTAATCCCTATGTAAAAAAGGGGGTCTTTGGCAGGTTAGAGTAAAATGGATTTGTTGGTTTGAAATCCTTTTACTTGACACACATAGTTCGTTTTCAGCTTTCAAAGGTGTCCAAACATGACGGCTACTTTCTTTGCCCTTTATGGTTTGTACACAATCAAATAAAGACAGTGCGAAAGGATTTAATTTAGGTGTCAAACTGAGTTGTGAATTATTGAATACATGCAGCTTGCGGACAAAATGCAGGAGGATATCATCTCAAATTCACAGAAAAGCCGTGCACCTTTCACATTATATGGGCAAAGCAACCAAAAGTATTCAATAAGGTTTCAGATTCAGGCGCCAAGTCTCTCTCATGATCTGGTCGGCCGACATCGGCTTTTTTCTCTCCATATATTCACTCTATGAAAACAGAATTTTTTTGGCACAATGAAGACTTGAGGTTGCACTTAATGCTAGCGATATAATATTTAATCTCCTCTACCTACAGCTGTAATAAATATCTAAAGAAAGCCTATACAAAAGAAGATGCCTAAACGTTATTGTTCCTAAAGACTACAAGTGAAAATATAATTGTCAGGTCATTTTTCACCTAGGACAGTTTCTTCTGTGAACGTGACCAGTGACTGAAAAGTGCCCCCCCCCCTTCTAAACCTCACCTGTTGATACAATAGTACTTCAGAACTACCCTAAACATCAGGCCTATAGTTGAAGAGTAATGATTAGTCAAACTTAGTATCTAAAGCAAGTCGCTTATACCAGTTTCGATGCATCACTTAATCAAAATAGAACACTCCCTTATTATCTTCTTTCTTTAAAAAAAAATCTGAAATTCCCATGGCAATGGGACAATAATTAAAGACGACAGAAAATGAACCATCTTTATGAATTCGTAAATTATCTTCTACAAAGATTCGATGAAACTGATCCGCAGTCCGTCGTACCCTCTGCAAACGTAGAAAAATGGTGCCTGCTTTCTTTTGCTTAGTAAATTATTATTAAATACAGTCGATCATGTTCAAATCTAATTTAACTAATGCATATGAGAAGTTGGTATTTAATTGGATTTTCAAAATATGCACAAAGAATCAGCCATCGTAAGGGCCAGCACTGAGATTAAAGAAAATGTTGTGTCTAATGCTTTATTGAACATTATGATTTCAGTTCCATTCAAAATTTTATTCTTAGTAAATTGATCAAAGATAAATAACATAATACATAAATAAATAAATGATAAATAAATAAATAAATCGTTTCCCATAGATTCACATAACTGTGAAAACATATCTTTGTACATAATGAAGAGTTCAGATCGCACTGGCTAACTATCTAACTAGCTAACTAACTTGCTAACTAACTAGCTAATTAATTAATTAACTTACTAGCTAACTAACTAACCAACCAATATAACAACCAACCAAGTAACTAACTTAACTAACTAACTAGCTCACTAACTAAATAAATGTGTACATATTCGGGCAGATTGCCACTCCCGCATCGGACAGGCCAGCTGTATAGAAAAAACGCCCAGAGAGCAACTCCATAGTCTTCCGAGACTGAGGCATGCCTACTACATATTCGCATCATATATCCTCTCCCGTCTACATAGTCATTAAGGAATGCTGTTATTATTACATTAATTATTCTTTTTCATGCACACTAGAGTTTCTACCTACATTATAAGCACAGTTTGGCTGGGTTTTAAGCTTTGTAATACATTTTTTAGACTGTGAAATGGTATATTGATGAAATATTTCAGAAGTAATTAGGCAACTTGAGTGTAATTAGGTATTTTTTCTTCACAACTTATCAGGATGGCAGTGAAAAATAATTATCATTTTTGTGAAACAAGAAAAATGACCATTCGAAAGAACACAATGAAATGAGCCATTTTTGACCGCCCACCAAATTACTTCCCTTTGCCAAGTACAAGCGTTGCAAAGAGGGACCAAATCACTTTTTGGCTTGTGATTTAAAAAATCCGAAAACTTCACCATATCATGACAATGTTTTTGATTTGTTTGTTTATTTGTTTGTTTTTAGTTGTTTTTTTTTTCTCATCGTGATAATTTTATTATAATTTTTGGCATCACGTATTTCAAATAACAAGAGAAAAAGTGATTTGAGACGCAACACAATGAAATCAGGTGCTCGTCAATTTTTTTAGCATATCATAGAGTTATTGGTATCACTGTAAAGCTTATTCATTTTCCTTTCTACTGGTGAAAGAATCTTTGTTTCTACCTTTCCTAAAAGACGAGATATTTGCAAATTAAAGACAATGGGGATGACCTGCTGTTGCAACTGCAGTTAGAGAGAAAATGGCATTTCAATTTTGTTAATCCTTTAGTCCTCGTTTAGATCACGTTACTAACCTACGGACTTTGGACTTTTACTCAAGATACTTCGGCAAAGTTAACTCTGAAACATCTTTTAAAATGAATATAGAAGCTTTTTTTTTTTTTCAAAAAATTTCATATTCAAAAAAAAAAAAGATTTTGCATTCAAAATTCATTCACTGCCTAAAATTTCGTGATTTCTCTGGTCGCCCCAGTCTGACGAGCGCCTGATATCATCGTGTCGAGTCGTGTTGTTATCTTTCATTGCAATGCTCTTGTGCTTGGTGAAGGAAAGTAACGGGGGTGGGTGAAGAAATGGCTCATTGTCAACCAATGCCTCTCAGTCAGAGCGTTCTTCACTATTTGTTTGTTTGTTTTTCTTAAACCTTTCAGTACTTTGAAAGAAGGATTATCTCGGCTTTGAGAAATTGCCAATTTTTGCTGAGAAATTCTGTGGGTAGAAATTTGGAATTTGGAAATTTTGCCCGGACAGTGGCACGCAGCCTACTCTTTCATCGATTTTTAACTGCCAAGGGTTCTTTAACGTGCGTAACGTACATATGGGACTTCCGAAATATATTCGTCCTTATCTGAGAAGGCTAGACGTCGGGGTCCCTACCCAGATGAAGCCAGGGGAGGGTTGAATCACTGAAAAAATGCAGGTCTTTCGATTTCGTGTCCTTCTTCACTATTCCTCTGCCCTAACACATTATATACACAGACAGCAACACCACCGTGATAATCTCAAACCTGATAGGTTACAACGGCTGTGATTAACACAGGCAGGTCAAAAAGTTCAAAACATTGCTTGAGATTTCTCTTCCAGAAGAAAGCGATATATATCAAATCTATTTTGTTTCTGTCTTTACAGCACATATTAAGGTCATGATTATTTTTAGGACGAAGCTACCAGTATCAAGTCATGGTCAAAATAGTCCCAAGAGTCTATTGCTATACCAGATGGTCTTGCTATTGTAAGGAAATGCTGCAGAACACTTGAATAAACCCAGTAATGTATAACGTTATCTCTTACACTAACTCAACCCTAACTTTTATCTTAGTCTTAAATCTAACCTTGATCATAACCCTCCCGAAGACATATGGACTGGTATGAAACCTGTCCCTTCTCGTCTAGAATCTTTAAAGCTTAATCCGATGTCGATAATCAATTTAAACCATGCAATTTGATTGACAAGAGGAACACCTGGTCGCAGTAGATCA
Organism: Peronia peronii; assembly: GCA_039654565.1. Classification (NCBI taxonomy): domain Eukaryota; kingdom Metazoa; phylum Mollusca; class Gastropoda; order Systellommatophora; family Onchidiidae; genus Peronia; species Peronia peronii. The sequence goes on from JBCEWB010912093.1 coordinate 7,807, forward strand.
ATGAGTTCATTTTGGCCACCTGTGGCAGTAGTCAATGGGTTATTAATTTTTCAGTATTACCGATAGTAAGGGCGGAAATTCAGAGGATGGTATCGTTGCCTTCGTCACTAGATATAGAAATATATATATAGAAATAGATATAGAAATGTAAAGAAATAACTAAAGTCTTCTATGAACAGTTATAAACTGCCTGTTAAAAGACGTTCGCAGCTGTGGAGAACGGGAGTTTCGTTGTAATATATTTCAAATGACTTCTTATAGAGACAGTTTTATCAATGTCGGGGGGGGGGGGGGGGAGGGGTTTGATCTCTAGGTTTTGATGATAGTGCCCTATCTCAGGAGGTTTAAAATCTTATTCAAGACACATAAAAAAATAAATAAATAAATAAAAAACAAGGCAATTTTCAAAACCGGTTGGGAAAGAGCTTAAATGACATGATATATACCAAATTTGGGCTAAGATGTCACCATTTATAGAGAATGGTGGGATTCGGAAATTCTGTAAGATTGCAACACCAGAAGACAATCATGCTGTTTAAAGAAAAAGGAGGGATGGGATGGAGGGAGGTGTCAGTATTGTTCTGCCATGTTTATTGAGGAAAAGATCACAGCACTCAAAGACAGTCTGTATAGTGTAGCAAAAACAAACAAACAAACAGAACGAGTGGAAGACAAAGAAGAAAGATTTAAAACGAATATTTCCTTGCGGGAGAATATGCATTTTGGCGGGAATCAGTTGACAAAAGAACGAAAAGCAGGAAATCAAAACCTTCCCGTAAAAAAACATAGTGCTTGTGGCGAGAACAATATAAAACACTGAGAAAAAAATGGTATGTTTCTCGTGAATGATTGCAAGAGAACAACCAGGTCACCAGGATCATTACATATGGATACAGGGACTAAACGTTATCAATTGATATTCATCCACTCAAGCAGACCTAGATCTTTGACAGCCTCTTCAAAGATAGAACAGAATGCATTTCCTGCGTACATTGCGTTGCACTGTGTGACCTTCATTGAACAAGTTTAAGATGTCATATTTTCCTTGATAACAGTCTATGTAGATTAAGAAAAAATAAACCAAGAGAGTATGATGTTCTTCTTTGTTCAATCCATAAATGTTTGAGAGATATGAAGATGCACCAAGGCTGTATTGCTCACTTATGGTACGGTTTCCTTCAAAGAAATTAAAATTTAATTGACAGATGAATATTCTTCCGATAATTAAGTGGCCTTAGTATTTGAAACATAGCAGGCCGCGAGGTATGTCTAAGTCAGTAGTAGCATCTTACTATCAACGCTTTATTGGAAAAGGGGGAGGGGAGGGAATGAAGAGGGACTACCTGAATTAATAGGCTTAATTTTGTCCATAAAGGCTTATATGATATTGCAATGGACTTGCGCAGGGAAAACGTCCCACGGGCAGACCACAGCTGCAGTTCAAAGGTATATGCAAGAGGACCCAAAAGATCTGAACATCGATCACAACAACTGGGAAGCAACAGCCCTCGAAAGGTCAGCCTGGAGAAAGACTGTGCAGAAATGCCTCTCCAATTTTGAAGAGACACTTGCTAAGAAACACGAGACAAAGAGGATGGGAGGAAAAGCTGCAGCCCAGACAGACAAACCAGCGTCAGACTTCATCTGTGACTTCTGCTACAGAGATTTGCCACTCCCTCATCGGACTGGCCAGTCACACCAGAAGCTGTGCCCGAAAAAATGTCCAGAGCCCAACTCCACAGTCTCCCGAGACTGAAGGATGCCCATGATCAATTTCTTGTAGGAAACAAAAACACAAATATCGTTTTGTAACTTGATACAGCTGACCAGCGCGTCTCACCATTTTTTTGCGTGGCAGTTTCGCATTTTGCACGGAACAGTTAGGCTACAGGTACCTCACAACGATTATGCAAGTGCGTAAGTCAAACTCTCACCAACGCACACATACATTAACACACTTCATTACAATAAACTGAGTCAATGATTTGGGCAAAGAAGGAATCTAATAAATTTGCAATACAGCAAATTCAACCCCGATACTAACGTTTTACAGGATAGGTACCATAAAAAACGATCTCATAACTAAATCAAGAGAGGGAGAAAATAGAAAGTACAAATATTTGTTATCGACAAATATAATTCAAATATTCTGTTTCGCAGGTAGATCGACTGTACGTGTAAATCTAGCATTCTGTGCGGGCCGATTTTTCAGTGCGCCTCTCACAATGGTAAATATACGACTGGCCTATGTTATGTCGGTTGGCAAACTGTTGTTAAACAGTTCCTTCCCTGATAATAACGTCACGTTTAACCTAACATCGTGCTTAGAATTATATCGGCGTGAACAATATTGGGACTGGATTTTCATGGTGCCTGGTATTTACAAGCTTAGGGACATCTATAAGTCTTTCAAAACAAGTATCAGTAACCTTTTCGTCTTTTTATTTATTTTTTTTTTTCGAACCACGCAGACAATTCTCATTTTGGCTCTAAGTAATCGTATGAATCGTATTCTGAACATTTATCCTAAGAACAGCTGTTATAATTTATATAGTGGTGTTATTCTGAGTTAAGTTTCTTTTATTTTGTAGGGTTTTTTGTTGTTGTTGTTGTTTTATTTTTTATTTTGTGTCACAGACTAAAGTCAAAATTGACAACTTGAACTCTATTCTCTGGGAAAAAAAAACGTATAAAAACGTGCATTACAGCTTTTTAAACAGTAAATAAATAGGCAGTGAGATTGGATTTTAATAAACAAGCAAACAAATCAGATAAAATAAAATACATAAATATAAAACTTTAAAGCATAATTGATTTGAATTTCAGGACATAACAGTTTGGCAGAGAAAGCCGCTCCTGTAACATTTGTACTTGAGATCTGACTCTGGACAGGATGAGAAGCAAAAGAGTGAAAGAAGGCGGAGAGGTCATTGACAAAAAATCTTTAGTAGGAGACATAGGTTAACTCTTAAGGTAGCAACGCCAAGCCAAGATTCGAACTAGCATACATTTTTAACAACCAACATTACCTTTTCTGACCAGTTTCTAAGCCTACAAAAATTGCTCTCTTAATTTATCTAGCTTAAAGTTAGATGGCATTACAGCGAGAGAGTAGGTTAAGCGGTATCCCAACTTTCAATTATCAGGGAATCTCCGCTTTGGATCTAGCCCATCCAAATATAAGATTGTCGATAGCGAACACTTATGTTAAATTACCGTACAGAATATTTCATTCTTTTTTTTCTTTTGTCCACTGAACTCCGATTTTAACACTCTGAGAGACCCTGGGATACTGTGACAGAAGGTCGTTAGTTTAACCCTTGCCTTCCCTATTAGGATCCCAGGTCTCTTTGCCATTGCAGCCCAGGAATTTTTTGGACGTTTGAGAATGGACTAAAGTCTCAAGGCAGAATCTCTCAAAGGCAGTTCCTTTGGGATCCCAATGTATAGAACGAAAAAACCCAGATATTGCCTATAAGATGTACACATCTCGGGGCTTCTAAAAACATTGATATTCTAGAAAACACTCCATAATGGTATCGTATATATATATAATAGAGAGAGAGCGAGAGAGAGAAAGGAGGGGGGGGGGGAAAGAGAACTTAGTACTTGGGACTTCCTAAGACAAAAGTCCCGGAGACGTCAAATTGGGAAACACTCCCTATTAGCATCATGTCAAAAAAAAAAAAAAGCTCAAATACCTCATACCTGTATAAAAGGACAAATCTAAACTCGAAACTTTTCAAAATGTCGAAGTGCTAGTGATCCTAATTACGTGGATGAATCGGCCGGCCTAAACTTTAATGATCTCAAGAATCTAGCCAAAATTTCATTCGTATTAACTTATTATTTCCCACCATTATGAGCAGGCAAAGATGTTATCAGAGATTTCCACACCGTGAATTCGCTTACCGTCGAAAGCAGAAATGCAAGAGAGATCGTATCATAAGATAGTGACCCTTTTCCGTTGTTGACGTCATCACAGTCAATAGTTTTTTAGTTGATATGTTCCGTTCTCTTCCTCAGAATTTTTTTGGTTTTGTTTTTTTTTACTTTATCTTATTTTTTTTATCTTTTGTCAAATTGTGTATTTATGATTCAAAATGCAAAAAAAAAATAATAATAATAATTGTTGTAATCGTTGATGACAGCCTATCCCGCTCACTGGTCCAGAAGGCCAACGTCAGATACTGAGGTAGGTAAGACATCTCTCGCTCTCAGAAATCCATGTGGCCAGACAAAAGTTATATCCCATATTCTACCCAAACAACGGAGAAACAGAGAGAGAAAGAGAGAGAGAGAGAGAGAGAGAGAGAAAGAGAGAAAGAAAGCCATACAGAAGCAGATGGAGAAAACGAGAGATAAAGAGATAGAGATAGAGAAAGAGAGAGAGAGACGGAATCAGAGTGAGAGACAGACAGAGAGACAGATAGACAGACAGACATACAGACAGACAGACAGACAGATAGTCAGACGAGAAAAAAGTGAGAATGAAACAGAAAGAAAAAGAGAGAGGAGGCGGGACAGAGGCAGAGCCACAAAGTTGTCCAGATTTAACCCTGTCAATGTGGGCATGAACGACGCCGGTTTACCGAAGACAATATAATGGTTGGGGTAGTGACAGTCTGAGGTGAGGATAAGTTTAACAGGGTGACTTACGTTCTAACTCTGAGGCAGAACAAGGAAGCGGCGATGAGGTCTAGTGTCAACAGGTCTTGGAGAGAGTGTTACTGTGTGCCATACTTTTGTGCGTGGAAAACAGACCATCGATTCTCTCTGAAAAACAAATAAATAAATAAATAAGATAGAAAAACAAAACATGATAAGAAAATCACTGATACTGTACTGTTTCTTTTGACTCTCCATTCACTGAAAAAAAAATGTCTAAATTGTGGGGCAATAAAATAGATGATACTGCATAATATTATTATAAAGAAAAAGACGCACGCACGCACACACACAACACACACACACATACACACACAGAGTGCACTACCGTGAGATTAGTTTTGTTTGTTTTCGTTGAGGCTTTTAACTTATTAAGTTTACATTGTTCCTTTGTTCCTGATAGGGGAACAGTCCATTGACCTCCCTGGAGTCAGCGGCCAGCTTTGTTTTGGCGTTCAAAAGAACTTCTTGTTTATGTTTCTTTTGCTTCATCGCCTTGAATTGAGATGTTCGCCATGGAAGGGACTGAAAGCACAACATGACAAAGAGAATTTTCTATCCTGCCGTTATGGAACATCATTCTGAGCTCGCCCTTTGGAAATCTTCCTTGTTTACGGGGACATCATTCTCTTTTCTATAGTGTAAGCTTTAATGAACAGGTTGGAAAGCCGAATGGGATTTTGTGCTCCGCTTTTCTCGGAAATTTGAATGTTTACCAGATGTACGGACAAACGCCAACACGGCACAGTATTGGTGGACAATCGCTAATGGTTCTCTGAGTCCAAGACTCCTACAGAGATTTTCAATATCTATATATTACATAGATCTATATCCTGGGTTCCAAATGTATGTCACAGGCGTCTTGATCGGCACTAGAGGTCTTGCAGATTACGTGTATTTGTAATGTGTGACATGGTAGACAAAAATAATGTTACAGATGGTTGAAAGAGATAGAGAGAGAGAGAGAGAGGGCAGAGAGAGAGAGAGAGATCTTTACAATACTTTTTGGCGGATTTAGTCAGTCCGGATTTTTTTCTTTTTACCCTGTGTCAGAATTTAGGATGAGAATTTAATAAACGGTGAAGAGTCTCATATTTTGTGTACTTCTTTAGGAAATGGAAATTATTCACCTTAAAGGCATATTTGATAAGATGAAGATATGCTATAGAAGGTATGATCTGAGTCCAAGTTTTGCTAATTCAAAAAGGAGGAATATAAAGAATGATATAATATGAATAAAATTACCACCCGCAGGAGGTCGTAAAGCGAAATAAATATGAATTCTAGATGGTAAACAGTCTGTTGGAAAGATAGGCAGAGGAGAAAAGGAGTGTGATAGGGAGAGAGTGAAGGGAGAGTCGAGGTTGAGAGAGAGAGAGAGAGTATACAAGGCGAAGAGTTGTATGATTGAGAGCAAACATCGTCAGACATGCGATAAAACGAACAAGGGAATGGCTAGAGAGCAATGATCGTTTTCGCTCTGGTGCTGGACGGTCGTAATACGATGGAGGGCGGATAGAAGGAAATAATTATATAATAAACTGAATTCGGCTTGGCTTGTCCAAGTGTGAACCGTGGTCTAATTCATACACACACCTCAGGGTTGAATAGATGATCTTCTGGCTATGTCAGTTGTGAGAGAGAAAAATACGGGAGAATAGGGATCGCGGTGATTAATGGGAAAGCGTAATCCCAAGGGCGAGGGGGGGGGGTGGAAGACACGAGAGTGGAAGAAAAAGGGAACGAAATGAGTGGAAGGCGGAATGGGGGAAGAGAAAATTACATTTAATGTAAATTCTAGAAATGTAAAAAGTAAATCGAGATAGATTATTTATTTTTTTTTTAAGGGGAGCATTATCTCTCTTACTTTCAATGTGTCTGTCACCAAGTATCATTTGCTCCCCAACTGGAATATTTCAAATGATCGAACCTGTTTTTTTGTTGTTTTTTTTTTCACGTGTCCATGTGCGACATGTGCGAAGCCCATATTTCACACTTTAAAAGTTCGGCTGATGAGCTTACAGGCTGTTGCATACATGGTTAGCCCGGAATAGAATGTTACCTCTATACAAAAAGAAAAAATAATAATAATAAAAACAATATAAAATTCTAAGTAGTAGGCACAATAATCAGTAGTCGAAACTTTACAAATCCATTGAATGGACTTACGAGTCGTTACACACGTGATTACGCTGGAGTAATTTTCATCTATTAAAAAACATATGCTATAAAATTTTAATAAGTAGATACAATAATGAACAGCTGAGGTTCATACGGGTGACGAAGCCGGAGAAAACGTTATCTGTGGATATGCTAATGCTATCTTTGTCTCTTATGAAGATTGTACCAAAACACCCTCCCCCCCCCCCCACCACCACACACACACACCATCTTCCCTATTCCAGCTTTAAATGAGTGAATGTATTCACATTTATTTACACACATTCAGATATGATCCGATGTCTTTACATAATTTTAATTGAATTCTCATCTCTTCTAACACTCTCAGCTCGTGCCCCGCGGGGGCCGGGGTTTATAAGTAGATTCTCTGCTCCCACCTGCAGGTGGTGTAAGCTAGCCATCGGTGGTCTGTCTCCCATGGAGTGCCATCCTCGACATTCCACTAGAGACATCTCTTCTCTCTCTCTCTCCTTGCTCCTGTCTTCTGTCCCGCTCTCTTTCCCTCTTCTTCTTGGCGTGTAAACGTATCTTACCGTATTTGACGCAATATAGCCGTGATCGTGCTGATGTGTCGTTAAACCCCAACACAAACACAACACACACTCAGCTCGATACTGTGGGCAACGAAGTCTGAGAAAGAACGCACTATCGATATAGGAAATAGTCAATAGAAGGATAATAGTTTGTGTAAAAGCCACCATTCCCAAACAAACAATTATGAATAACCAGTGTAATGTTAAACCGCATAGAATGCTAACAAGAAATTTGTTTGTTTCTTTGCGTTGGGGTTTAACGACATATCAGCACGATCACGGCTATATTGTGTCAAATACGGTAAGATGCGTTTACACGTCAAGAAGAAGAGAGGAAAGAGAACGGGACAGAAGACAGGAGCAAGGAGAGAGAGAGAGAGAGAAAAGAGATTTCTCCTCTGGAATGTGAAGGATGGCACTCCAT
>JBCEWB010912203.1:3922-15611 GCA_039654565.1 Peronia peronii
CACACTCTTGGTTTGGACAGAAAAAGATATGGGGGGCACATAGAGACCCTCAAGAACCTGGAAATGACTCTATGGGAACCCTTATAACGATGGGGGCTAAGGAGCCTTGAAAGCTAGAAGACGACAACAAAAGACACAGAAGTCAAGGGGAGAGGGCAAGTATGTAGAAAGGGCTGTTCCGAGGCTGAAAGCCAAATAAAAAACTCTCCATGTCAATTTTTTGCTGAAAAACACTTTAAACGCGTTTTTCTCAAAACCCCCCTTTTTTTAAACACTATTTTGCTATCAATCTTTTTTACTGATTCTAACCACATTTGACAAACATCATTTTCATATCAGGACCAAAACAATCACCTATGTGCGGGCCATTTGGTTTGTAAGTTTTAGAGAAAAATAGATCTTTATTATGAAAAAAAAGCGAAATTTGAAATTTTATTACATGGCATTTTAAGAAATTTCTAGAAAATTTTCTTTTGCATACAAAGAGCGTAAATACGTAATTTTTAGATATTATGTCAAACAACATGTTCACCAAGTCTTATCAAGTTCTGTTGAAATTTTATGGCGGAGGAGATAGATTTTAAAGTTAGTCATTTCAGAGACGCCAAAATCCAAGATGGCGGCGTTGCCATGATAACCCTTTGAAACAGTCGACTTTGTTCACTGTTTTCCTCTACTTTGAACGTACCTAATTCGATGGAAAATGTTAAAATAGTCTGTCTTTAATAATAAAAATAATCACCTTCAGGAGGCCCCTCCCCGCTTAAAACCAGATCCGTTAAATCCATATTTTTTTTTTTTTACTGCCCCATTGTCGCTTCTGCACTTGTCATTTAAAGGGAACACACCGCCACAGTTAGACACGACTGTGTGCTTTAAGAAATAGATTATCTGTGCAGAAGAATGAGAAGACCTTTGAGCTTTTGTGAATCCTGAGAAAGACTCTCTGCTTCACCAACTCTATAGAAACACTCCAGTATTTCATTTAAAGCACATCACCTTAGGACTCGCCCTATGGCAGATATAAAATCTCAATGAAACAAATTAGTCGGAATAATCGGAGCATCAGGGCATGAGTTTAATCTTGGGATCTATCAGATCGTGAGTAACAAGAGATCATAGTTAGCAAGGGAGCCGTATAATGAGGTACAAACATTTCACAATGAGTATTTTATTATTAAATTGTATTCCGGTGGCAGACTTGAAAATCCAAATGATGACCTCTTTAGTTCTAATACCCGGTGGGCATATTTCTCCCATGCACAATTTTATGGATGGTAACAAATGCGACCGTCAGAATGCTTCATTAATATGTAAAATAATATAATTTGCTTTCCTGATCAGCTTTAGAAAACACACCAGAGTTTTCTTTTTTTTTTTTTTAATTTATATGCAGGCCAATGTTAGAAACAGACAAGTCTGGATTTTGTTTTGTTTTGTTTTGTTTTGCAAGAACGGGCTTTTCAAACTGTGTGCTTGTTGTTAAACTATGTCTTCCGGCTCAGAGGTAGAAGAAACAACCCCGATTTCATTCTTCAATGTTACACATGCCCGTCGAAGGCTTTTCAATACTTCACTTTCAAAATTAATTACAAGTGTTACTGCTCTAAATTAAATTAGAGCTAGATAACGCCATCTTGTTAGCTTCACTGGCAGTAAATACGACAGTGTCGTGAAGGATGGAAGCGATTACACAGAATATAGTGTTTCACTAAAATTTCTGACATGAACTCAAGGAGAGGACAATATTGTTATGGATGAAAACAAAGGTAGTATATAATATTTTTTTCTGGCTGAATTTATTATAGCAATCGTCTGATAATTTGAATCTAAAAGAAAGTTCTCAAGGCACAGTTTTCAGAACCTCAACCAGCGACCTCTCAGTGTTCGATCATCACAGATCTTAGATTTGTATAAGAATGAAAACAAAAAGATGATCAAGAGGTTCTAAGTCAGGATAAACTGAAAACAACTGTAATGAAAAACTGTCGAATTATGTCAATGGAAAATGAAATCCAAGTATTGATGAGCAATAACTCCATAATGTCTTCAAATGTAATTAAATCCTGGTTCAATTTCACAGATGATCAATAGTAGTGAAATTAAAGAAAAACCCAATAAAAACAAAAACATCCCCCTCCCTCAACCCCCCCCCCCCACACACACACACAAAAAAAAACCCCTTCAAAATGGGAATGAAAAAAGTCCATAAAAATCCATCATATGAAATCAGTGATTTATGGTTATATCATTCTTTCTCATCAAACATTTATTAATCACGAACTACTGGTTCCTCATATCGTTGTCAATGTTACAAACTAGAAAAGTTCTTGAAGATTTGTTTTTTCTGACTTTTTTTTTTTTTCGCCGCTTGATGCTGATTGAGATATATCGTATTTCCAAATCGTATCTAGTGTGCCAGCTCAGCTGTATGTTATGGAGATAAACGGATTGGATCGGACATTGAAAGAAATAAGGCGATGAAAAGGAGTTGAAAAGGAGAAGAAAAAAGGATAGTTATGAAATATATCTAATGACGTCGAAGTCTTTTTTTTTTTTAAATCATGGCATGTCAGAAAGAGGGAGAGAGAGAGAGGGAGAGGAGAGAAAGAGAGAGAGAAAGAGAGGAGCTACATAATTTCGAGAAGAAGGATTTCGAATATCTAAAGAAAAAACAAAATAATCAAGACAGACAGAAACGAATGCACAAAGATATAGAGTGAAAGAGAAAGAGCGAAGAACAATTCCTGAAAAAAAAATCAAATATCTAAACAAAATTTCACGATCCCTGACTGATAAGCTCGCCACGACTGCAGACACGATCGAAAATAATCCACCCTTAATAAACAGAGAGAGATTTATTAACGCTGTTTCAGTCTGCTAGGATATTTACTCGTCCCTCTGATAAAGAATGTTTTGCACAGTCTAAATATTGAACATATTTTCCACATTAATTTAATTTATCTGCCCCAAGAGCAGAAAGACACACAGACCATGAAATTGAGCATCAAAATGCACTATTTGTATCAGCTGGTCGTCTCACTTACACACAAACTATTCCATTACCACGGCTGTAATAAATATGCCATATCACATCATTTCTAGACAGGAGAATCCTCATCAATTAATCAACTAATGGCAGAACGTCGACATATAGCAGGCCTACAGCTAACTGCACATTCCACTCATAATATCAATGCTGCCGTTTCCGTACAAATACAACGTTTATCCTGCAATACAATACAGTGGAAACACACCGTAGGGTACCGTACCGTTATGAAGACCGCGGCTGTCTATGATTCGGCCGATGAAACGACATCGACGGCCGGCCGTGCTCCAGTGCAATGGTAGTTGAGTGGGTGGCTTGGGCGCGCAATACCCACTCACGCACTCACCACGCGGCAGGAAGCAACCGGGCCGTATCTTTGCCTCTCGCAGCGGCAATGGGGTGGGACTGTCGGAGAACATGCAAGGGTTTCCAGATTCTCAGCACCCGATCCCTTAGCTCAACACACATTGCGATGTTAGCCACAGATTTTTAATTTGAATATGGATGAAAACGAAGCAAACAAAAAAAAATGAACAAAGAGGTTTTAAATCACAATGAGTTGAAATACACCAAACACACACGAGCGCCCCCACTCAGGCGCTCACACACACACACATAAAGAGCACACATATTAACCCTTCTCGCAGACACACACATACCCTAACTCCAGACTTCTGAGGGGATTCAAACTTCGACAGCATGTGTCGAGCATGGAGAGTGCGTTTCCATGTGCAATGTGATCATGGTTTCACCCCTCCCCCCTCCACCCCTCCGCCCTTTTTCTCCTACCCCTTCTTAAACAAGTAGGCATAACTATGTCCATTGTCCCAATCTCTATCTCGACCCAGCCCATTGTGACGTGGAGACGCCAAAATCTCATTGTGTTTATTGTGAAGCCACGTGCACCATGTTACTGCCCGAATCGCTAACCCACCACCACCATGCCAGCTATGTGCCCAATCCAAGCATGGCACTCACGATACAGAAGACTCAGATGAGTAGCTAGCCTATAATAATGGAGCGTCTGATTTGTCACAGTCGGGCAATGGCGTTTTCTCTGGCACTATAGGGTGCTAGGTGGAGGCATGACTGCGTCGCGCCGATAAGCTGACTGCAGAGAAGGGTAAATGGACAGGATGGGTGGGTAGATATGTAGGTAGATAAGTAAGCAGGTGAGTGGGTGTCTAGATCATTGAGTCGATAGAAAGTGGACAGGTAGGCACACATGTGAACGAGTAGATAAGTGAATAGGTGAATAGGTGGGAAGGTGAATAAGTAAGAAAGTACTGTAGACAAGTGGGTAAAATGGGGATTGACAAATAAATGTGAACACGATCGCCAAGATTGATAAACGTAAACCAGTGGATAATTTTGTAGGTAAGGAGATATTCTATGGAAAACCTGGTGTGCAGGGTATTTGCACGTCCTTTCTTAAACTGTAAGGGCTTTGTGACAGGTGTGCGCATGACTCCTCTCGCTCTCTTTCTCTCTCTCTCTCTCTCTCGCTCTCTCTTTCTTTTCTTCTTCCCTCTTTCTCCTCTGAGTTTCCGATCTCCATCGGAACAAACAGGGTTTGAGTGTTTTATAACCATGATCAAACTACTGTTTTATCCTGTTTCTTCTTTCCTCAACAAACCCACCGGAATTCGAACTTTCATAGATTGCATGCTAAATCAAGCGCCTGTTCTGCATAACTATACTATGGGGTCATTTTATTCCTTCTTCTTCCAGCTCCCGCACTTCTCTCCTTCCCTCCCATCCTACAACAGCAAACCCGATGATCGTTCCATCCAAATCTTGGTCTTCGTGCCAGCTCACGCAACAGCTTTGTATACTGTCTTTGTAGCCCATCCGACATGCCATTTGTGAACTCACGCACGACACACAAAGGAGATGAAGAATCGTGCTAGCGTTTTTTGACTAAACGACGTTTCACTGAAAAATGCTGCATTAAGAAAACTGCCATCTCTCTTTTAACAGACTCCCCGAACATATAATGAACAAAAATGCAGCTTTTAAAGAATGAAATGAATCAGTTAGAGGTCTTGCAATACTGTGGAAAGTTATAAAACATTTGAATTGTGACGAGGAATAAATAAACTGTGATTAAAAAGACGTTTTGACAAAGTGCGTTAGCATGAGTAAAAGAGCTATGGCAAGATTTGATTTGTACTGGCTTTTATGTCTGGCACTGCGAGATGACAGATAGAACTTTGAGGGCCCAGAGTTGATAGGACGGCCGGCATGCGAGAAATCATGGAGCTATAAATTTGCGAGAAATAGATATGTAGACAGGTGGACAAAGGTGAGTAGGTAGGTAAATAATAGACAGATATGCAGATACGTCGGTAGTAGGTTGGCAGTTGCATGTCGGTACGGGAGTGGATGGATAGGTAGGTAGGTAGGATGGTCTGTCGACCGGTAGGTAGGTGGTTAGGCGGTAGACAGGTAGGTAGGTGGACACGTAGGTAAATAGGTAGGTAGATAGGTGGAAGGCAGGTAGATAGGTAGATAGGAAGGTAAACAGGTTGGTAGATAGGTAGTAGGTAGGTAGATAGGTAGACAGATAGGTAGGTGGGTGGGTAGGTAGGTAGGTAAGTAGGTAGGTAGGTGGGTAGGTAGGTAGGTAGATAGGTAGGTAGGTAGGTAGGTAGGTAGGTAGGTAGGTAGGTAGGTAGGTAGGTAGGTAGGTAGGTAGGTAGGTAGGTAAAAAGTGTGCAGACAAGCAGGTGCCCAGGTGAACAGACAGGCAGTCAGGTGGGTATGGAAGTGGACGGGATAGATAGCCGGTTAACGATTTAGTGGTTACATTCTGGTGAGGTAGAGAAGAAATGAAGAATTGAGATAGTGGATAAGTAGGAAGGCAGATGAATAGGTAGAGTGATGAGTTACCAACTAAGCGGGAAGTGCAGCAAGAAAACAAGCTTGTTGTTATGGTTATTAATTGATAGACTGACTCACTTTTATAGGTTATTTGTGGATTTTGTTTGTTTGTTGGGTGGTCGGATGATTGATGGGTTAATAGGTGAGTTAGTAGCTAATCGTTTTGTGAGAAGTAGGTGATTATTAATAAGAAAAGAACAGAAAAAAAAAACAAACAAAAAACGTAAACTATTCCCTAAATAAGCTGGAAAGCCATTCACTTTGTCAACCTGACCACAGTTTTTCACATAGTCTGCTAAGTTTAACACAAGCGTGCCGTTCGTACATTATGAGTACATTTTAACCACATGCCAATAGTAGTTACAGAAAACATCATTAAAATACTGCACAAGATAATCAATAGATGACTCAAAATTTAATATACGTTAGAATCAAATGATAATCAGTGGCAGAGTAAAAAAAAAAAAAAATTAAAATGTGCTTGGAGTTCGTGTGGTAAGCAACTGATTACTGGGCGAAAAACGTGCATAAAACAAGAAAATAATCAATCAATAATTGAAAGACAAGTGTGCACAAAGCCATTAAAGCTTGGCTCGCACTCTAAGGACATTTTTCATAAATCAGAGCTAATTCACATGGAGCCATTTAAACAGAGAAAGTTCCGTGGAAAATCCAGTGCCAAGTATTTGATGAATGATTCAAGATCGATTGCACGTAAAATCACAAAAGTAATGAGTGGCAGAATAAAGATTGAACAAAAAGTATGTATAAAGTTAGTGTAGTAATCAGTTGAAGAAAAGCAGCAAACGAACATAAAACCGGCGAAGTAGTCAATTGAGTATTGGACATCACATTTGCATATGACCATTCATGTCTGACTAACGAACATCCATTATTGCTTGCAACAATAATAAATACAAAACAGCTCCATGAAAAAAAAATGGTGCAGATTCAAGATAGATACTGACCAAAGTCACGAAGGTGTCTAAGTTAATGCAGAAATCAACCGATGACTCGAGACCAAATTGTAAGTACAAGGAATAGAGTAATTAATTTTTGTCGATAACTGATAAAACCATTCAAGCTTAACCTTTCAGGGAACCTGGCATCCTTTGGAACCAATCAAACAGAAAACCGTTCACGGAAAAAGGTAATCAATGAATGATTCAGGATAGATTGAGCACAAAATCACAAGGGTAATCAGTGGCAGGTTAATCTAATCCTCCGTGGCCCAGTGATCCAAATATGATACAAATCGTAAAGAGAACGGGTTGCGATTGATTCTTACACCTGAAAAGATATGAGCTATTTTGCCTATAGATAATGAATCTCACCAGCTTATCTTAACTGTTAAAGCGTCTGATAGTATCAATGATGTTGTTCACTAATGAATTAATGAGCTTCGGATCACGTTTTGTTGTTTTTTTTTTTCAATGTCAGGGCTTTACAGGGTTAAAGATTTAAAAAGATGTTTTAATGCTAGTGTAGTAATCAGTTTATGTAGAGACCAAATGTGCATGAAAGTGATAATGCAATTAATTGATTATTGGAACCGAGTGTGCATAAAGCCATTAAAGCTCTTCTAGCACCGTGAGGCCGATCCTTCATCGCCTGGAATTAATTTATACCAATGAATCACATTTGACAAGCGCCACTGTGTCTTTGCAGGATATCAGATGGGGATAAGAGAGTGAGTATAAGGGGATAAGAGGCAGTTGTCAATATACACAGTTAATTAGCTTACAATAATGATTTTTTTTCTTCTTGTTAGCCCTTAAATGCGCCTGGAGTCATCTGGGCGCTCTCTGACGAGTTGTGCACCAGACCTCTCCATCCATCATGGTCGTGGATTAAGATCTGGCTCTCTGTAAATAATTTCTTTATCTATTTCTTGATTGTGTCGGTTCATTTCATTTTGTCTTTTACCACCTTCTATTTTAGACCGTGTCACTGTTAATGACGATTTCCAGAAGGTTAAAAACAAAGATAACTACATAATATTAATAATAAAGTTGTTTTAACTTGTTTTTTTTTTTCCAATATTTCACGATTAAATTTTTCGAGACTAGATGTTTTTACACACAAAGCAAAGATTATAATTAATCAATGGAAAGAAAGCGGCGGAGAGGAAGCTGGATAGTGGGGGACGGGGAGGGGGGGGGGGGAGTTGTGAAAGGGTGTAGAAGGAGGGGGGGAGGGGGCGTGAAGATCATTTTGTAAAAAGATATATTAAATAGATGTCATTTCAGATCTGATTTGCTATGTTGATGGTAATGGAAAACAAATGAAAATAATATCTACGATAAGCTGCCATAATTGTGACGCCACGTTGGATTCCGAGTCCTATGTAGAAAACAGGTTTGAAAAAAGCAAATAATGACATCAATTTGTGACGATTTTGTTTTTCAAATTTGATTCACAGATCTGCGATGAACAAAGTTCCACAGAGCTTTGAACATTATTTATAGCTATAATACAATTAAATTTTCTCTCTCTCTCTCTCTCTCTCTCTCTCTCTCTCTCTCTCTCTCTCTCTCTCTCTCTCTCTCTTTCACGAAGCAGACTGGATTTTCTTGACAATAAAACAAACCAAGCAAAACATGCTACAGAGCATATCGTAAAACATGTACAAATAAGTATACGTCTCCGCGCCGTACAAGACAAATTTTTATGCCCCATCTCAGGTAACTGGTCTAAATAATGCGCGATATACTGACGAAATGCTCGATTTGACCGAATATATGTCGATGAAATCCCCTTCAGGTTTCTTTAAGATTGTTTTTATCTTAGAATTTCAGTGGTAACTTTCGTAGTGACCGAAAAAACCCCTTGCATTGTGGCATTTTTGAGTATCTCCACCCCGTTGCACATAGGAAAAACAGTTTGGTTGGCTGTAAAAACTTTGGCAATCTCAAATGATCTTTTGTCTACATTTATAATTTTTCCTCCCCTCCCCTTAACTTGTGCACAAAAAAGGTCGATTCACAGGGTGAAATCTCAGATGTAGTCATCTCTTCCTGTCCGCCTTCCCCTCCCTTGGCAGGGTCTGACCCTTCCACCTTTAATAGCAATTATATAAGAGATGAGGGGAAAATGGAATTAGTTTGATTCAAAAACTGTCCCTACCTGTTCCTTGACATCCGTATGTCCCAGGTTTCTTATCTCATTAGCGCGAGGTCTGAGATATGAACCATGAGAGCACATCCTTTCACTATTATTTTAATTTTTATTTTTACACCCACTCTCTTTGATTGGTCGATTCTATTCTGATCCGATATCGCATGTGCATGTGGACAAATTTTCTCAAATATTGAGAGAGACAAACAAACCTACCAACGCACAAACAAACGAACAACAACAGAAAAGAAAAATAAAACAAACATACATATCAACGAAGTCTACGAGAATTATTGTTGAATTTCTTCGTTATAACTATAATTTTATGAATATTCTCTTCCCACTTCTTTATCCTTGCAAAAACCAAAATCACCAACAAACAAATAAACAACAACATTTCTAGGCAGAGTAATGGCAATTGGGCGGCATGTATAAACATTGCCCGTCCGTTCCTATGCTTTCTTCTTTTATGATTTTTCTTAAATGGACACAGCAAAGAGGTTTCTGTTCTGAGAGTTATTATTTTGAACTTGATCCAGACATCCAAGATGTGAATAGAAATGCAAACGTACTTTTGTATAAGAGCCAAGAGCCGTGATAATTACTATTTCCTCGACACATTGATGGACCACCGAGTAAGAATTCTATAGCATTAAAACTGAGACAAAAGCTCACATTTTTTTTTCAGCCATTCACCCTAGTGGCAAAACTGCTCCATCAAGTTGGAAATTCTCTTGTAATAATAATCTGTTTTATGGAAGAATATGCAACAGCTAGTCAGGCTCCATGAATCATGTAGATGTATATGTTAAGTTGCTGATGCCAATGGAGAGATCAGTACCCTCTGCCTTTTCCCCGTCCATTTCTTCTTTCGCCAGACTGAAGATATGATATAGATATTCCAAGATCTCCACAGACACTAATGGCATGTATGCTGCATAAGGGAAACGATAATGTAAGTGATCTGGTGTCTATAAATCATAGGATACTCTGCTCTAAACAACTCTGAATATACATTATTATGGAAATAGATGTGACATAATCTATCCAAACAACTCCAGCTCAGTTTTGGACCTATATTTTTGGGACATTTAAGTCTGGACTTGGGAGTTCTTTCATAGCCAATAAGAATAAAGTTGCAGCAAAACTAGAACATTTGCTTCAAGACTCCTTCAAGTGTAGTAACCCTGTGTCTTAACTCAATGGATGTCATCAGAAAACCTCGGAGTACAATAGTGATCTAATCAGTTTCTTTGTGAAGTTAATGTGTCAGTTTAGGCTGATGGATGGTATACGAAAGGCAGTGTGTAATCACAGTGCTGTGCGGAAATCAAATCTATGCAAGTCATTACAACCATGCTGAAAAAGATTGGCCCATTGACATTAAATGTTGTCTAGGATTAAAATTTACATACAACCAAAAATCCATGCTCTGGACACTGCTTTGAAATGCGCACGATCATGTGAGAGAGACGGAGAACGACCAGGGCGATGGGGAGATGGAAGGGGTCACAAGCTCGCATTCATTTTTCACAAAAGTTTAAGTCGGGAGAAAATGAAATGCATGCAGGGATGCCGATAAATCATCATTAGTGTGAGTGGGATTTTATTTTCTTTCCGGCGCTGTGCTCGAGATAGGGGATGAGGGGAAAAAAAGAAAGAAAAAC
Organism: Peronia peronii; assembly: GCA_039654565.1. Lineage (NCBI taxonomy): Eukaryota > Metazoa > Mollusca > Gastropoda > Systellommatophora > Onchidiidae > Peronia > Peronia peronii. The sequence goes on from JBCEWB010912203.1 coordinate 14,639, forward strand.
GCCTCAGTGAGAAAAAAAAAAACTTCAACTGAGTATGAGTGACCAGGACAGTTTGCAAGCTCGTAAAGATTGGCCTGTGTCCATACTGATCTGGGGCTGCCAAATGCAAGGGGAAGGGGTGAGGAAGGAAGAAAAATATAAAATAAAAAGAAGGAAAGAGAGAAAGGGGGAGAGTGAGAGAAATATAAAAAAAAAGTGGATTGGATGGAACGGTCTAATGGGCCTATTTGAATTCTGACTGTCTCAAGAGAATAAGCCTCCGACAAAAAAAAATCAGCTTTATTTCGGATTTTAAACTTGACAGCTGCCAATATAATGGATTCCCTAATGCCAGAGCTCCACCTGCCTCCATCTTTTCCCCTCCTTTCTTTCCCCTTCACCTCTCCACGTTCATCCTCTATGTCGTAACCCCATGCTATCCCACTACCCCTCCCTCCCTCCCCCCGCCCCGGCCTCAATATTTCTGATTCAACTATATTTACTTGCATTATTCATTTACTTTGACAAAACGCCTCATGCGTTATATCTTAATTATTTCCCCATCTCTCTAAGAAATAGCTTTCTACAGTTTATTTAAAGTTTAATCTCATCATATCTTTTTTATTCTCTAAAAACTACAGTTCGTTCACTTTTATTAGCTGTCCCTAGTAAAAAAAAGAGGTCGCAAAACTAATTCTCGATTTTCCTCTAAATAAAAGTTTTCAGAGAAAAGGTGTTCGGTCAAAGTACATTAGATAAGCACAGGGGCTCGTTTTACCATAATGGTCTGTCATTGTTTTTCAATTTACATGTAAAATGGTTACATCTGCATATCAAAATTGATCAGAGCATGGATGAACAAGCCAGAATGATGGCCACTAAATAAATAAATAAATACATAACTAAACAAACATATACGCCTAGATAGATAGATAGATAGATAGATAGATAGATAGATAGATAGATAGATAGATAGATAGATAGATAGATAGAT